>SNQJ01S0068791.1:0-17642 GCA_010110895.2 Picea sitchensis
TTTTGGATACAACTACAAAGTATGGGATCTTGGAACCATTCTTAGCAAATGACCTTTATCTAATCAACTACAATGAAGGAGAGTGAAAAAAGGGACCCTTTTTCTTCATATTTCCTTGAAAGAGCATCGACAACCACATTTTCCTTTCCCTTCTTGTAAACGATATCATAATCATAGCCAAACATTTTGGTCAACCACTTATATTGCTTAGGGGATGAAATTCTTTGTTCTAGATAATACTTAAGGATGAGATGATCAATTTTAATTTGGAAGTGTTGGCCAAGAAAGTAAGGATGACAGATATCCACTGCATGAAAAATATCCAACATTTCCTTTTCATAGGCGGATCTACCTAAGTGTCTCTTTAAAAGTTGTTTGCTAGTGAAGGCCAAAGGTCTACCATCCTGCATGAGAATTTCCTCAATGCCTTTCCTAGAAGCGTCACATTCCAAAACAAATATCTTTGTGAAGTTGGGCAGTTCCAGAATGGGAGTGGTACCCATAATCTCTTTCAAATCATAGAAGGATTGATGAAGGGTCATATTCCTACTAAAATCATTCTTTTTAAATAGCTAGTTAAACCTAGGAAACCACATAAAGTTTTAATAGTTTTAGGGTGGGGCCAATCCTTCATATATTCTATTTTCTTAGGGTCTACAAAGACACCATACTTACCAACAATATGGCCTAGGTACTCTACGTCAAAATATCCAAAGGCACATTTAGACTATATGAGAAAGATTTGACATCGGGACAATAACTTTAAGACTTGATCCACATGGGCACAATGGTATTGCCAAATTTTAATATAAATGAGTATGTCATCAAAGAATACTAGTACAAAATGATAGAGGAAAGGGAAGAAAACATGATTCATGAAGCTCTGGAAAGTGGAGGGTGCATTACACAAGCCAAATGGCATGACCAAGAACTCATATTGGCTTTCATGAGTATGAAAAGAAGTTTTGTGAATATATGCCTCCTTCATGTTTATTTGGTGGAAGACTAAATGTAGATCAATTTTGGTAAAGAATTGGAAACCACTCAGTTCATCCAAAAGGTCATCGATGATGGGAATGGGAAATTTATCTTTGATGGTAATTTTGTTGAGGGCTCAAAAATTAAGGCACGTGCACCAGGTACCTTCTTACTTGAGTACCATGACTACGAGAGAAGAATAAGGGCTTGTAATGGGATGTATGAAACCCACAACTAACAATTCTTGAACAATTTTCTCAATTTCATTTTTAATGGGTGATGATAAGGGAAAACATTGGGAGGAAGAATATCACGGACAAGTGGAATGGAATGATCATGGGGTCCATGGGAAGGTTGGAGTCCTTGGGGGTTGTAAAAAATATAGTGGTGTTTGGAGAGGATAAGATGCATGCTAGGATGAACATTGAGTGATGGAGTCTCAACTGCTTGAATGGCATGGAATTGGGAAATAATGCCAGAGCGACCTTTTTCAAGGAGTTTATGCTTTTGATGTGAATTGATGATCTCGAGGGAACCAACTGTGATGCCTTGGAACTGGTAGTGTTGTCCATATTGTTGGAAAATCATGGATAATTCCTTGAAGTCCATGGTGATGAGGCCTAGTGTGTCTAACCATCCAACACCCAAAATAATTTCACAACCACCCATGTTAATAGAAAGCATGTGGGATTTCAGGCGATAATGACCAATTTTCAGGAGCACATTTTTACAATGACCCCGAAATTTCATGGAATCACCATTATAAATCATGATTTCAAAGTTATTGACTGCACAGATGTAGTAAAGGGTCTCTTGGGAAATGTGGTGACAAATAAAATTATGGGTTCTATCATTGTTGATGATGATAATGAACTTCTAATTCTTGAGATAGCTAATTAACTTAAGGGTTTGGGAAGCAAAGATACTAATGACAACATTCAAGTAAATGAGTGGTTCAAGTTTTGGTGGATCAAAGGGAGAGCTATGATCATTGGCTTGGGGCAGAGATTCAGGAGGGGAAACACCACCATCCTCTTACGAAATGTCCTTAGAAATTGCCATAAAAATATTTTGATCCTTACATTTATTCCCTAGAAAATATTTTTCATCACACTTGTAGAAAATACCCTTAAGTTTCCATTCAACCATTTCTTCCCTAGTTAGTTTCTGGATCATAAGAGGAGGGTAAGGAGGGGAGGAATTGTGGGTTGAGAAGGGGGAATAAAGGAGGGAATTATGATTTGAGAAGGTTCTACTTGTTGTGCTTCCTTGACATGCTGAGTAGCTTCAAGCCAGTTATGGGGGCGAGCCATTAGGACATGAGCTAGGACACCACTAATAAAGCATTGATGGAAGAAGGTGTTAGACATGAGTTCACTTCAAAAATCCAATTACTCAAAAGAAATGATGTGCTTTGTTAGTACATTGATATACATTTTGGATTGGGAATGGAAAAATTCCTTTGTGTTTTGCCTCAAAAAATGGTTCTATTTGATCTTTTTGGTTATTGGAACCTGTGTACTCTAATTTTTACCGGGCGGGGGATAATTTCGAAGTTTGTTAAGTAAAATATGTTAGATATAATTCTCACATTAATGTTGTGTGCGAAGTTTGGGGATTGGCTTGAGGTGTTGTAGGAGACTGTTGAGATATTCTCTCAACCTAAATCTCCAAGATTAGAATTAGTTGGATCTCACTCCAACTATATATACATGTAATGTATATGTGTGAGTGTGCAATAACAAATATTATTTAGTGTGATATTCATGTGCTATGGATTCTCTCACTAATTCTATGTTGGTATCAGAGCAAGGACAAACTTGACTCTCTCACGAGAGGGGATGGAATATGAAATAGATTCAGAGCCGATTTTCTGTAGATATGTAGCATAAGAGAGTAGTTTTCTTGCACTGCCTCTGTCAAATGTAAGATTTCGTAATTTATTGTTTGTGTGGATATTGTTGCGTTCAGTCTACATCAACTTTGCAGCATGCAGGCTTATGGAAGTGTGGATCACTATGTTTTTGAGCCCACGAGTCATTAAGAGTCACACTACTAGTGTAAAGACCAGTCAATTTGCATACGAGAAGGAGCCCACACGACTGGAGAAAGGGTCATAAGGAGGAGTTACCAGACTACAGAAAGGAAGCCATTGTAACATTTATTTCTCCTGTGTGGGTGGAGATCTCTGCCCAAAAATTTCCCAGATCTATCAAGTGCATTAGGTGTAATTCTGTAATCGTGTCCAATATTTTGTAGGTCATCCCTCCTCCTCTATCGAGAAACACTACATGTAGATCCGTTTCAATCCATTACGACTTGTTCTACTAGTGCATACAAATCATGCATGAGATGATATGTGGTTAATGGCCAATTGCTATTGTTTTTTTCAAATTTGGTCCGTAGTCAAATTTAAAAGAGCCATCATTTGAAGAATTCGAGAACAAGTTTGTTGAGAGGTTTCCTTATTTGCTGCATGCAATATCTGTCATTGTCTGGGAGACACGGATTACATCGCATTTGTAGCCATATTGGTTTTATGTGTAAATGTGTATTGCTTGTGTATACCATTATATGATTATGAAGAAGGCCAATTGTTGAATAGACTAACACAATTCAAATTGGTGGTTCTCCACGATGTGAGAACAGATCAATAATTTAATTATGTCTAAGTTTGTTCTAAGCTGATGTGACCTGTCATGCTCCAGGAGCATTAGTAACATGTTATTTTTATGAGGTCAAGTTGTGAAACTGACTACTGAAGACATTCAATATATAGATCATTCTCCTAGATACTGCGGATAGCCGAAAGAGAAATATTCGCAGATGGAAGTGTATCCATAGGATGGTTCATTATCAATATTGTCCTTCGGGAGGTCAAGAAGCATCAGCTCTACAAGAACGTCGAAGATGGTTGGAAGCAGTTGTATCGATGCTGGATGAAGTGGTAGTTCGAAGATGATGGGAGGGAAAGAACATGTCGATGAAATTTAGAGATGGGTGTAAGTTCATATCAGGACCAGTCAAATAGACAATGACAAATTTTGTGTTTTCAATATTGTAAGTTTTGAAATGTAAGCATTAAAGGGGAGTGTTAGAGATAATGCTCACATTAATGTTGTGTGCTAAGTTTGGGGATTGGCTTGAGGTTTTGTAGGATAACGTTGATATATTCTCTCAACCTAAGTCTCCAAGATTAGAATTGGTTGGATCTCACTCCAAGTATATATGCATGTAATGTATCTGTGTGAATGTGCGATAAAAACTATTATTTTGTGTGATATTCATGTGCTATGGATGCTCTCACTAATTCTATGTAAATATAATCTTGAGGAGCCTAAGAAAATATATGGAGCTAAGGAAGAAGCGACCAAGCACTTAAAAAAAAGGTAAATGGATCCTCGAATGAAGGATTGGGGGGATAAGTGTGGTCAGATGAGTAATCAAGGAACCAGGGGCTAAGAACTATGGGCATGATGCACAAGTGTCCACAACAATGATCAGGGACCTAATCAATGACCCATGTTTCATTTCGCATTGGAAACCAACAATGAAGTTATGTCCCTTTGCATGATAAATGGGAAATCGCACAAAACATATAACACCCGTTCATTGGGCTCACATCGTGAGAGAGGGTTGGAAAACCACCAATCCCATGATGTGATACCACCATTGTGAAGTGGAGAATAGTTGTCACCCTTTCTTGAGGATATATGGGATATGATAGTGAGGTGGACATCCACATGGAGTGATCCATAGCAAGGTGGACATCCACATGGTCAAATTAAATTCTGACACATGAAAGTAGGACCTTGATTATTAACTATGAAAGTGGGACCTTGATTATTAAATAACACATGGAGAGGATAATATATATCATTGGGATAGGTGGCCTAAAATTGATACCATTTATGCGATAGGTATGAAAAAGTTAAAAAGGATAAAAGTGCACTTGTGGGTATAAGTAGACTTATTTGTCATTAACGAAGCAATCTTATACAATTGAAAAAAACTCTTGACAATGAATTCCACTTAGGCACTTGTTAACACTCTCATCACTCCAATGAAAAACTTTATTCCTGAGCTCTTGATCTACCCATTTCCATTTTTGTTTTTGTTTTTCCATATAGACTGATAGAATGATTACCAAGTTGCGCCCTATCCAATCCGAGCCACCCAAGAAACCAAATTAACCTGAAGAGCACCTAACTAACAGAGAAGGGAATTGTTTTGACCCTACTCCATCTTTCCTTAACCTATACCAATTATTTCATAGATCCCAAGTCAATTCTAACAACAATCGAGACTATTTTCGCTTATGGGAATTGAACCTAGCCCATGCAGTTGTTCCCCAAACATACCATTTCCTTGAATTGGTCAATCTGTATGCTGCTAATTACCAAGTTGTCAAGAAATTTATAGTATACATAGATGGATCTAGGATAATCTGTGAGGTAAGAAAAGAATCCATTTCCTAGATGTTGAAATTTCTAGGTCATCCTACATTTGAAACCCTAGATGAGGATACTTTGTCCCCTAGGTATAAGGATTTATCACAGTCTTAAAAAGGAAAAAAAAATAGTAACATTCTGTCCCACATTGCCCCATTACCAGTTGGGTTGTCACCTTATAGATCAAATATTTTCCCTAAGATTACCAGGCATGCCAAATCCTTGTTGATGAACATGAAAAGACAACCAATGAGTCTAGTTTGGGACCGATGACTGTCCTATGGCCTCAATATGTGATAATGTGTGCTAATTTTGACTGATGTCATTTCTTGGTTGAAGTCATTCACCTAAAACTATACAATGCTCATAATACCAAGTCTTTCAGGTACCAGACTTCCCTGGTTTACCTTGTATTGTTCCAGAATGTGCTACATTTTGAGAGACTAGGTATTGAACCAACAAATAATCCATGGGTGTAAAATCCATTGATTGAATGGACTATAAAGGTTAGGAAACAGTATCAAAAAAATTTCTTTAGTACTTTTGTGAACAAGTTCATGAGTGCATTTTATTCATTGCTTCATAACACTCCACCTCCTAGAATGTTTCCTAAATTTAATAGAATTCCAAAGATGAGAAAATACACCATATTGGGAGATTGGTACCTGGTTGAAGATCACATTATCATAAGGATATATGGTTTTGAAGAAGAACCCTATAAATTTCCATCTTCCCTGACTCCTAGGATATTTTCTCTGGAGTATATAAGACATAGGCTTCATTATGATAACTTGCATTTTTCTCAACATAAACAAACAATTACTTTCGTGTTACCTGAATAGGTTGGTCCTTTTCTATTAAAACTCAAGACTTTCTTGGAATTTGCATAATAAATTCTCCAACAAATTGATTTGGAGAAAGGGCATAAATGGGTTTATGACCCATACAGTATGATTTCATCTAGGAGGCTAAATTACAATCATTAAACAAATCCACTGCTGGAGAGGAATGCTAAACTTGACTGATGGGAAAAGGTTAAAGATGTTTTGGATGAAAATTCCCAACATCAATCACTTACTCAACAAACAGACCATGCAAAAGTAATTCCAACCCCCCAGAAGCAAGAATCACGGGGGTCAAAAAGGACCTTCTCATAGGTATTGTATAAAATGGATGTAGATGAACAATGGGGAGAGAAGTTGAGTAAAAAGGATAAAGGTGGTGAAGAATAAGAGTCATAGGAGGTCATAGTAGAGGTGGCCAGCAAAGGAAAGAGCATACAAGATCTTGGACAAGGAAAATGTGAGGCAATTTCAACTTCAAGACAGCTTGTTGTTATAGTAGAAAATCTTGATTTGTCCTTGATAATAGTAATAAGAGCATCATAGACATACACAACTAAAAGAGCATCTGAAAAGAATCTTTCTCTGTTTACTCAATATATGGATATAAAAAGGTAGAATCAAGAGATAAGAAAAGAGATGTATCTCCAAGCTTGGGGGAAGAGTACAACTCAAAGAAAGGTGACATCTTCGATGGACTATCAACATGGCATTGGAGTTACTTCACACACACCTAGGATTTATTTTTCTTAAGGTTTTTCCTTGTTTATTAGTGATAATTAGTCATTATCTAGTCTCCTATAATTTAGGGGAGAATAATCCACCTAGAGAATATTCTCTTTCAGTTGACACTTTAGTTTGACTACTTTAATTGAGTTTAGATGCTGCATTGGTTTTGTCACCATGAAACATTGGGCTCATCACCCTGATAATTTGACCTTGCTTAGTATCATCCCTAGAGTGGCGCATTATCCTTGATTCCCTGATTTAACTCCTCACTACTCTTTGTTCAGTCAGTTAACTGAAGACTAGTTGACTAGTTAACTCAACTAGGTGGCAGTTCACTCCCCTAACTACCTGAGAGATTAGACTAGGTGGGAGTTCACTCCCATAACTTTTGGCGTGTGTCCAAATCACTCTATACGAGAACTATGGTACATTGGTTCACCTCCACTATGCACTGATTGAGTTATACAAAGTATATCATGTGTAAATTATTCATTATTCACAACGATTAATGAGAATTCTTTCACTCTTTTCTCTCCTTCTTCTTATTTCTCAAATTATCTCTACAAATGTGTGTATTATTGTTTATCTAGATCTATTCTATACAGGTTCAACACATTTACATGGTCTTAGAGCTGACGGATTGCTAAGCAAAAGCTACACCAATTTTTTTTGTAGGTACAAAACATTGAAGACAGTGGAAAGATAGAATTCCAAAAAGAATTCATTATTAAATCTTACAACTATTTTTCATGGAAGGAGAAAATATCCATACATCTCCGAACCAGAGGGTTGTATAGGTTAACCTTGAATACAGATACAGAACCGACATCATCCATAGAAAAATCCAAGTACTTAAATCACATGGATGAGGCACTTGGAACAATTTGCAGTCTTATTTTTCTCGATCTCCTTTTTCATATATCTTCCTATAAGACTCCCAATGAAGCCTAGACCACCTTGGAAGGGATATTTGGAAAATAGGATGAGATGAGGAGACACATTTTGGAGGTGGATCTTCTCACACTGGATCCAAAAAGCTTCGAAAATATCTAAGATTTCTTTCTAAAATTCAAGGATTTACTATTGCAACTCAAAGCTTGACGGATTGATAAATCGAAGGAGGAGAAACAAATGGTTCTCACCATTCTCTCCGATATTGGTATTAAATTCTATGTATTGATATCCACAATCCATACTTTCAGATTCGCCTCTTGAGCCACCTGGAAGATGCCTTCTCTTGGGGAATTTATTGAATGCCTGACATAAGAGAAGACCAAGCTCATCAACATGGGCACAATCACAGGCCCAAGGGCACATGCACTCACTGTGCATGATGGAATCGACAAATATAAAAAATCTAAGGATAAAGCTAAGTGAAAATCTCATGCACATTCGAAGAAGGAAGGGTACACAAAACCCTTCATCGATGCCTCCGGATCCAAAGGGGAAAAGGGAAGAAAAGGAGAGAAATGCACGTACTGTCACAAAGAAATCCATTCGGAATCCAAATGCATGCAAAAACAAATAGATTTGATGTCTCAAATACTTCAGAAAAACAACCTTGGATATCGCATCCCTGAGGGTGCCAAGAAGAAGAAGCCAGCAGATTTGAATTCCAAGAAAGGCAATTCTAGCCATGCCTTGATTTCCATCAACTCCTCTCCCGATGCTCAGATCATTGATTAAGGAGAATCATAGCACATGGCTACATCAAAAGAAGTATATTATTATTTGGATGCATGCAAAGGTCCTCCTATTCTGATGGGGGACAACTCTTTTGTCGAAGTCACCGACAAAGGAAGGATTGAACTCACCAATAGAAGCTTCGAGAATGTGCTACATGTTCCCAAACTTTCTGTCAACCTTATCTCTCTATATCAGATGACGAACTCCGACACTGGAAAGAAAGTCATATTCACACCAAATGTCGTGGAAATCTACGACATGCAAACCAACACCAAGGTTGCAACTAGTGAGGTAAATCATTAGTCTAGATTGTATACTTTTTCTGAATTCATTGAATCTGATTTTTCTTTACTCCTTACTCATGCTGATGAAAGTAGTAGGGTCTGGCACGAAAGGTTTTGACATTTGAATTTTAGATACATGCAACAACTTAGAAAGCACAGATTGGTTGATGGTCTACTAGACATCGTTTTCTCCAAGGGAGTCTGTGAGGGATGTGTTCTCTGGAAACAACCTCAAGAGAAATTCGACAAGGGAAAGTCTCATAGAGCCTCCACACTTTTATGTCTGATCCACAATGAACTTATGGGTCCTTTTCCACATCCATCGATCAAAAAAGTGAGTTTTTTTCTCATTTTTGTTGATGGTTTCTCACATTTTACTTGGATCTACTTTCTCAGGCAAAAATCTGAGGTCTTTCAACACCTCAAAGATTTCAAAGCCTTGGTTCAGAGACAGTCCGGAAAGAATATCAAAGTCCTTCGAACTGATAACGAGGGAGAGTATGTGAATCATGAGATCCATAATCTTTTCCATGAGGCAGGCATCCAGTTGCAACACACAGTTCCCTGTACTCCACAGCAAAATGGAGTTGCCGAGCAGAAAAATAGATCTCTAAAGGAAATGGCATCTTGCATGTTGCATGAAAATTCACTACCATAGAAACTACGGTCCAAAGAAATTAATTGTGCAACATACATCCAAAAAATATCTCCCCATAGATCTATCAAGGATAAGAACCCCTACAAGACTTAGAGCAGCCTCAAACTTGAAGTAACCCACTTTCGCATTTTCGGTTCATGTCTATGGGACTGGATTCCCTCTGAAAAGAGGAAGGCACTTGATCCACAGAGCACCGAGTGCATTTTTGTTGGATACCCCTATGGTGTGAAGGGATATAGGATTATTTATCTCTGAGTGAAGTGTCCAATTTGAGGAAAGTGTCTCGCATGTACCTCAATAGCCACATGCAAACACCTTCACTCTTCCACTTGTCCGAGATGATGAGCATGCACATGCCGAATCTTCTTCAGATGAGAGTTATGATGCATAGGACTCAGATGATTCAGGTTCAGATTTAGTACAGTCATATGCAGAGTCAGAGCATCTAGATGCAGTTGTAGTTCCAGAGAAGAGGCCTAAGTGGGTAGAGACTACTCTTCAGGATGCAGGGGATCTCATTGGTGATCCAACCGATACTAGGAGGACTCGATCTGATTTCGAGGAGCCTCCTGTTTCACTCACTTCAATTGAACTATTTCCTTCCAGGCATAATTTCTTGGTTCAGTCTTTAGATCCATAGTCTTATGGCAAGGCTGCTGGAAATCCCTTTTGGGAATCCGCCATGCAGGAGGAGTACAACTTCCTCCTTGAGAACTATACTTGGGATCTAGTTCCCCTTCCTTCTGGGAGGAAACTTGTCAGATGCAGATGGGTCTATAGGTCCAAGAGCATAGTGGATGGACAGACTAGCAGATACAAAGCCATGTTTGTCACCAAAGGCTTTCAGTAGGTTCATGGTATTGACTATGATCAGACCTTCACTCTAGTAGCGAAGATGGATTCCATACAATTGGCACTTTCCATTGTGGCAACCAAGGGATGGGAAGTCCATTAGATGGACGTGAAAAATGCACTTCTTCATGGTGATGTCTCTGAGGATATCTACATGGAGAAGCCTTAGGGATTTATCTAGGACTCATCTTTGGTCCGTCGACTGAAGAAGTCACTTTATGGACTCAAGCAGGCTCCGAGGGAATCGTATGCCAAGATGGATTCCTACCTATTTTCACAGAACTTTGTACATTGTAAATCAGACCCGAATGTCTACATGCTCAGGACGACTGATTCACTTCTACTTTTAGTTATGTATTTCGATGATTTGTTGATCACCGCATGCTCAACTTCAATGATTGCTGCAGTCAAGAGGATTTTACATGAAAAATTTCTGATGATGGACATGGGTCTGCTACACTTCTTCCTTGGACTTGAGATTAGTCAGGAAGCATCAGGCATCAAACTGTTTGAGACCAAGTATGCATGAGATCTCCTTGAGAGATTTCGCATGACAGACTACAAGTCTACTTTGACACCTTTCTTATCAGGAGTCAAACTTGAGGATGGTGGGGAGACTCCATTGGTTGACATCACACTATACAAACAACTAGTGGGGATCTTGTTGTATCTCACACACTCCAGACTAAACCTCTCATATGTAGTTGTCGTAGTTTCTAGGTTCATGCAGGAGTCGAATGAGCTACATTGGAAAGCTACAAGGCATATCCTTCGATACGTTCAGGGCACCATCACCTTTTGGATTCATTATGAAACAAACTCTACATTAGATCTCATTGTATTTACTAATTCTGACTGGGCTGGTGATAACAATGATCGCAATTCAACATCTGGTTACTCGCTCAGTCTTGGTTATAGGCCTATCTGTTGATCGAGAAAGAAGAAAGCTACCATTTCTCTATCTTCAGTCGAGGAAGAGTACAGAGGGGTAGTTAACATAACCATTCAGGCTATGTGGCTACAACAGTTTCTCACTAGGTTGGGCATTATGTTTCATCAAACGATCGTCATCTGGTGTGACAACCAGAGCACTCTGAAGTTCTACAAAGATCCAGTTCAGAGGCAACGGATGAAGCACATCGAGATCCACATGAACTACATCCGGGACTTAGTACATGAGGGGATCATTGACTTTTAGTTCTATCCTTTAGCAGAACAAATGACAAACATCTTCACCAAGACCTTCACTGAGCAGAAGTTCCATTCTCTGGGAAGTCGTCTTAGAGTGAAGGACACATTTGCCTAGAAACTGTAGTTCTTCTTTTTACATACATTGTACCTTGAGGGGGGGGGGTTTCCCGTGAGGTTTTCTCTCTTTCCTCACTTTATTTTTAGTGTATCTTTTGTACTTGGGTACCCAACATGGCCTCGTTGCCGGGACCCAATCTTTATTTTCACCATAGTGACGTTTAGGGGGGGCATTGGAGTTACTTGACACACACCTAGGATTTTTTTTTCCTAAGGTTTTTCCTTGTTTATTAGTCATAATTAGTCATTATCTAGTTTCCTATAATTTAGGGGAGAATATTCCACCTGGAGAATATTCTCTTTCAGTTGATACTTTAGTTTTACTAGTTGAGTTGAGTTTAGATGTTGCATTGGTTTTTTCACCATGCAACATTGGGATCATCACCATGATAATTCGACCTTGCCTTAGTATCATAACTAGAGTGGTGCATTAGACTTGATTCCATGAGTTAACCCCTCACTACTCTCTGTTCAGTTAGTTAACTAAAGACTAGTTGACTAATTAACTCAACTAGGTGGCAGTTCACTCCTATAACTTCCTGAGAGACTAGACTAGGTAGCAGTTCACTCCCGTAACTGTTGGTGTGTATCCAGATCACTCTAGACCACCAATATGGCACATTGGTTCACCTCCAGTGCACATTGATTTATTTATACAGAGTATATCATGTGTAAATTATTCATTATTCACAACGGTTAATGAGAATTCTTTCATTCTTTTCTCTCCTTCTTATTTATCAATTTCTTTTTGCAAATGTGTGTATTGTTGTTTAGCTAGATATACTCTATGCAATTTCAACACATTTACATAGGGTACTTTCAACTTGGATATACTTGAGCCGAAGGTGCCTACATCATTTTCTCCCGTTGATTACAAATCCACCCAAATGACAGTGAAACTTGGTGATGTATACCCTGTGGACATCATTGAACTTCATAATCGAGCCAATGACATGATTTATAAATGAGTCTTGCTATCCACTATTAATGTTATGGTTCTGAATATTGATAAGTAGTTGAAGTAGGAGAATATAGTTTCTAAGTCTAAGAAAACTCATATTAATGAGTTAGAAAGAAAAAGTGTTTCTTTGGGAGAAGACCCAGAGAATCCTACTATTGTAGGAGACCTGATAAATAAGAGGGGAAATCAAATAAAAGTACTTAACAATAAGTTGAATGTGATAGATTTGAAACATTTGCAAACTCTTGAGTTTCAAGAAAGTCAAGAGGAAAAATAGAAGTTATTTCAATAATTGGTGGATTGTAAGAAGGTGATGGAGTGCCTAGAAACTAAAAAATCAAGCATTGAAAGTCATTAAACTCAATTAATGGAGGCATGCACATCAATTATAGCTTAGAATATTCCAGAGGACGCAACTGATGGTCTATAAAAAATTATGGTTGATTTAAGTTTCAAATAAATTGAATTGGGAACCATGACAATTAAACTCAACACCAAGGATGAAAGAACAATACAGTTGGAAGAGATTGCGATGAACAGATAAGTACTTTTTGTAGAAACTTAGGATGACAAAGAGGAAGCACAAAATATGGTAGATAAAATGAAGGTGAATATTACTAGAAGGCCAATCTTGAGGGAAGCTAAGCACTCGATTTGGGACAACATAGCTACCATATTATTTCAGAATTAGTATCCTTTTTCCCTAATATAGGTTTCTTTGGAAGACATAAAAAGGATAGTTGTTGATCTAGATAACAAGCTATATTTGGCTAGTGATGTAATTAAGTTTTTGAAAAAAAAAAAAGAGTTGAAAATAGTAAATGTCAATGACATAACAAGCATTATCATGGATTTTAAAAAGGTTATTACAAATAAGAGGTTGCTACATAATGTAAAAGGTAAATATCATGATATTTTAAGGGAGATAATCTATTTTAAGAATATTTTCAGTGATGTCATGAAGCAAGGGCTGACATATTTATGGGATGGACATGGAGATATGTACTCAAAGAAAAATTATCAACAACTACTGGATGAAAAGAGGATAAGTGGTACTAAATACGAAAAACTTGATGGGACTATGAACGGGTAAGATATTGTCAAGCTATTGGTAGGAATTTTTAGTTGCTAGATAGTTTGAAGATGATCTTCAAGAACTTACCTCCATCGGTATATGAGTAGTATATCAATCTAGATGAGGTAGTAAGAAATATGAATGAGAACAAGTATCCAATGGGAAAATACTAGAAACAAATGTGCCAATGTGAAAAAATGCATATGGTAAGACAAGGAGAACCAAGCAACTCGCAACTAGCCCCACAGGTGTAAATATTGCAAATTATTTTATCATGTAATTATATTTTTACTGAGGTACAAAAACTTCAAGAAACCAAAAATGGTTTCAAGAACAAGAGAGAAGAAAGTAGTTTTGAGAAGTGATTTTGGACAAGAGTATCTATAAAGGATAAGTGAGGCTTATCTTGCGAGCGTTAACATTTTTTGGGAATAGAAGTGTAACTTGTTCTGATGGTTTGAAAGATTAAAATAACTCATAGAAGGGAAAACAAGTTATTAGAAGAGGAAAGAGGGACTGCAAAGATTTGTTGACCATGATTGTATTAGTCTGTATCATTTCATTGTATTATGCTCCATTGTATTTTTCTTCTTGTAAAACCACACCTATTATGCAGACAATGTAAATCTTTTTTTCCTATTAATAAAAACTTCACGAAACATTTGCATCATATTCATTGTAAATGTGTAATATTCTTCGATGATTGAAATTGATTTCATGTTAATGACCAATTTTCATGTCATATAATGTTTGGTATGATTGAATGGATGCAAAATTTTGTTGGTATCATTTAATAAGCTAAATATTCTATTGTATTATGCATATATCCTTCACATATTTAGATTCACATGATTTAATTGTTGAATTCTTTATGACCAATATGTTTTTTCATAAAGACCGCAACATTTATTTACCATAATACCTTGTATGTTACATTATGTTTCTTCCTATATTCACCCACCTATCATGATACAGTCACGCTCACTAGCACGTCCGCTCACAGGATATTTTATTCTTCCACAACCCTAAGAACTCTAAGGCTCTTCTAATTCCCTATCGGGAATTCTGCACCCACATAAATCTCCACGGGATCTCCTCTTTATGTTCGGGAGATCAGAACTCACGGCTTCTCGAATTCAATGGTCGAGCGTAGGTCCCTCGAATCCCTGAGACCCGACAACTAGTCAACGCTAACCTTTCCCTATCGGGGTTTTCTCTATCGTGATTTCGCCACTCGTGATATCAAACAACTCACTTTACCGACTCCTGACTCCCGATATGCCGAAACCCCGATGCACGTGCGAGTTGACTATTCAATGGTCCTTCACTCCATCGGCATTTCGGAGTTCGCAATATCGTGAATCCTAATGCATATGTATCGGGACTTCTTGCTGTGAAACCCCGATAAGGTGTGCCACCTGTCCACGTCATTGAGCCTTGCGGCCCCACACTATTTACTTATCCATCGGGATATCATGTATCGTGATTTCGCAATTCCCGTTGCAATGTTTCAGAGTTTCAACCTACGAAACCCCGATATGCGAATCCACGAGCAGATCCGACGGTCCTTTATGGCTCAGATCAACAACCCTGCCCCTCCTGAGCTTTTAACCTCTCAGGAATACCTGCAATATCTCCCCTACATCTCCTCGAGGTCTGACGACTCACGGGATATCATGAATCCTCCTCGGAGAATACCAACCGTCCATCCTTAATGAAATCTACGAAATGACTAAAGTGTTCCTTTGTGAAACTCGTCCACCTGCACACAAACTTCAACGCCTGATTAAAGACTTCACGACATAAGCTC
This sequence comes from Picea sitchensis, assembly GCA_010110895.2. Lineage (NCBI taxonomy): Eukaryota > Viridiplantae > Streptophyta > Pinopsida > Pinales > Pinaceae > Picea > Picea sitchensis. The sequence goes on from SNQJ01S0068791.1 coordinate 15,635, forward strand.
CCCGTGCTTCTCTTGGCAATTACCCGAAGGTTCTATACCTCCTAAGCTTTTCCACAGCTTCAAATTCTTCAGAAAGAAACCTCTTCCTCGCACTCCTTGCGGCAACCGTCAAACACTCTCAAGTGCTTGAATACTTCGACTCTACGCACACCTGCAGCAGTAGTCCTTCAGCTCTTGCTCAAGTTCGCAACCCTGAACTTCACTCAGCTTGCGCACTCCTTGCACGACTCCTGTGTCCAACTGCACATGTGGTTGAATGAGAACAAAAGATAAACTACCTGAGCCTTCTTTCAACGCACTCCTTGCTGAAAACTTCGACTGCACTCCTTGCAGGAACTCTTGCTCAGATAGAGAAACAATTGAAACTCATTCCATCACCCTGTAAGACTTCAACTCAACCATGAAATCATGTACACAACATATAAAGCAAATGTATAACAGGAAGCAAACATTCATGAGCATAACATCAATACACAAGGAACAAACACAAAACCATGAATTTGAACCAATTCTTTCTATTAATTCAAACGTCTGTACATGGGTGTTCTTACACAGCCCTCTGTATGCTCTTGCTCCCGATTCTTCCCTCTAATCTAATGATACAATACACAATGAGGGTGTCTATATCCCGTTTCCCTCTTACGCTCTCAAACTGTCTAATCTAGAATTAAATTCTATCTACCTGCATTAACTACTTTAAATGCCTCCTACCTACTAAGGACAAGAGCTAAAGGCTCAAGGTCCGATTGCATTATACAAGTGCACCTCATCTTAATGAATTCATTTAAGATCGTGCAACAACTTCCAAGGTGATTTTCAAAATTTGTGCTGGCTTGTCCAGCTGTCCTTTGCTTTCGCATTGGTTCGCTTGATGTGTTGGTGATGCTCCTGCATCATACTCCCTCACTTGAAACTTTTCATGGGCTCCTGTCCATGAGCTCACGTATGGACTGTCCATGCTTCTGAATCTTTGCTTCGCTTTCCTAGCTGGCATCTTCAACTAGATGGTTCTTCCACTTGACCAGATACTCAAAGTATTGTTTTCGCCTGGTCCTCTTGCTTATTCTTTTGTCCAGTATGCACTCCATCTGCGGCTTATCTACAACTAGCATCTGCTTTGTACACTGGATCACTGGCTGCTCATTTCTAGTCTCTGTTTCTTCAGCTCTATATGGGTACAAATCCGAGACATTGAATATCGGAGAAATTTCGATCCCATCGGGTAATTCAATCTCGTAAGCATTTGCCCCAAATTTCTTCAAGATCCTACATGGCCCGATTTTCTTCATCTTTAGCTTATTGTATGTTCCTCTCCGGAACCTTTCTTTTCTCAAATGTGCCATAACCAAGTCACCAACCTCAAACTAAAGTTGTCTTTTGTGCTGATCGGCTCTGCGTTTATACTCCTGACTTGAATTCTGCAATCGCTCCTTCACCTGGCTGTGAAGTTCCTTCATCGCCTCTACGAATTCTTCTACACTAGCGCTCCTAGTCGCAGTCCGTTCTGAATCACTTAGTTCAGAAATTCCTCTCGGTTGCATGCCATAGACAATCCGAAATGGACTTTGCCCTGTTCTCCTATTAACCGAGTCATTATAAGCAAACTCTGCCTGCGGTAATATGTTGTCCCACTGGCTGTGGTGTTATGTTACCAAGCTTCTCAGCAAGTCTCCTAGACTTATGTTCACCACTTCTGTCTATCCATCCGTCTAAGGATGGTGTTATAACCCTAAAATGCACCACACAGGTTTACCTGGCATCAGGCCAACTCATGCCTCTTCCTAGCCAAAGCCATGCTGAACAAATCCTCAAAAAACCACTTAAATCAAGGAACCTGCGCCCGAACCTTTCACTGGGCACGAGTGACCGCTTGCTGGCCTTCTACTGCACACGGGTACCCGCGGGCTAACCCACTACAGCCCGCGTTTACCTAACAAAGCAAAAAACCAGGAAAGTTTCCACTGGGACGAAGAGATTTTTGTCAGTTAACTGGAACTCCCAGCCATGC
>SNQJ01S0068791.1:24851-39103 GCA_010110895.2 Picea sitchensis
AGTGTGAAGAGAGGAATTCAATGCGATAGGTCACAAATAAGGGTGTCGGTGGGACCATTATATACTCCAATTTGAATAATATTGTAGTGATAAAATGCCCAAATTCTTAATAGTTAAAATTGTGTAGGAATTTCACAACCTGGATGGAGAAAGCAAGGTTGCACACAATGAATGTGAAAAATTTCCACTCTATTTATATTATGTTCTATTCCAATAGTAAGGGTTAGGGTTTTTAGGGTTCCTACTGGCAAGGCATTTCTCTATGCTATAGCTCTCTGAGATACTAGTGAGGTCCAACAGTAGTACTCAACACAATATCTCATGATTCTAAAAAAGGAGTCTCAATTGTACCCTTACCCATACTACTCGATTACCCAGGTACATAAGAGTAGTCTTCCTAAGTGTTGTTCTTGGTCCCACTATATTAGTCAGGATATCTATTGGCTTATCTACAATTGGTTTCAAGAGACCTATGGAAATCACTATATACCTTAGGGTATGTGGGAGTGAATGGCCATGTACAGGTGTTGTCTAGTGTGATACTACTCAACGGAGTACCAATAGGGGTTACACAGGTTTCCAACTAGGTGAAATAATTATTTTCGATTAACCACATGAAACTCAGTGTATTGTTTGTGTGTATTCTTCCCCAATCGTAGTTTTACCCATCAAACAAGATCACTATGTTTTAAATATGCCAACGCATGTCTCTAGCCTAATTTTTTTTTTCTAAAAATGTGCAAAGGAAATAGATTTGAGACCACTTGTAAGGTACCATAAGAAAATATTTAGAGTAGTAGAAAGGTTCTTACCAAAAGTAGTTAACAAGAGACAAAACAATAAGCACAATGAAAATATAGATCCAAATGATGATACCTTTATTATCTTGAGCGAAATTTCACATGCCTCTTCAAGGGAGAAACCTCCAATAGAGTAGAGATCTAGTAGAAATTATTTCCAAGACAACCTTTTTCATGTTTTATACCCCTATTTATACTATGTATATCTTCCAGAAAACATTCTAGAGGAAGAACTTTCTAGAGGTGGAACCTTCTAGTACGTCTTCTTACTTTAGACATGTTCACATTATTACATAGGAATTATTTACTAATGAAGACCTTTATTAAAAATAAAAACATATTATTTTATCTACATGTAGGGTTAGGTAGGTTAGGACCCTAACAAATACCTCTTGTGGTATTGGTCTTCCACCCCTCCTATCATGGCACAAGATTACCACTCAGACCTGTCACAGTGGCCTACCACCCCACCAACATGGCCCACCACCATGGACCTACCACCATGGCCATTCCATTTTGGTATTCCATGTTACTACCACCATGTCACCCAATAAATGACCTCCATGTCATCACTGATGATACTATATGGAAAAATTCAAATTTTTCTAAATTTCTCAAAATTGATTATTTCCAAAAAAATTCCTTTGGCCACCCAAGCACCGTTTGGATTGAACTATACAAAATTGAAATTTAGCACATCTTATCATCCATCATTTTAGCACATCTTATCATCTAGAATCTGATGGGAAAACTGAGAGGGTGAATCAAGTGATTGAGGATATGTTGAGGGTGTACGTGATGGATAAACCATCAAAATGGGAAGAATACCTACACTTGGTAGATTTTTCTTATAACAATGGGTACCAAAAATTTCTAAATATGATCCCATTTGAATGTCTTTATGGTAGAAGGTGCAATACACCTATAAGTTGGGACAACCCAACAGATAGAGCAGTGGTTGGGCCATATCTACTTAGAGAAATGGAAGAGAAGATGTTAAACATAAAGTAGAATTTAAAGGTTTCTCAAGATAGGAAGAAAAACTATGTTTATAAGGGAATAAACCACTAAGAATTTAAAGAGGGTGACCATGTATTCTTGAAAGTGAAGGCCAACAAAAGTTCCCTGAAATTGGGAAATTGTTCCAAGTTGGTAGCTCGTTATTGTGGGACGTTTGAAATCCTAGAGAGGATTGGTCTCATAGCTTATATGCTTGCATTACCTTCATCAATGTGTATTCAAAATGTATTCCACGTGTCATTTCTCAAAAAGTATATACCTAATACTAATCATGTTATTGATTGGAATGTGATTCAGGTGGAGGAAGAAGGTGCATTTCAAGTGCATTCGGTGTGCATACTGGACCAGAAGATCAAGCAGCTCTGAAATCGAGCCATAGAGCTAGTAAAGGACCAAAGGTCCAATGGACCTGGTACGGTCATGAGGATACAACTTGGGAGCACGAAGATGCTATACAAACATATTACTCACATCTTTTTGAATTTTTTTTAACTTTTGATTGTATATGTGTATATATAATGCACTCAGGGAAGTGCATAAAATAAGGGGAGGGAGATGTAACACCCCCAATATAGAGCCCCATTTGAATTGTAAACATGTTTTATAGGTTGGTGATCCAGGTGCTTATAAGCTAAGAGGCTTATGTGAAGATTACGCAGGAGATTCTAGATGCTAAAGGTCAATGAGCCTTATTTTGTATATGTAAACACTGATATCATTAATAAAATACATCGTTGTGTGTAGAATGAGCATGATAAAAGAGTATGGAGGACTAAACTCCACTAGGAAGGGAAAGGGAGGGTCTAAGAGTGATTATGTGACCTATGGATGCATATTAATTATTGTGATTCAATTAGATTTCAATAAAAAATAGAATAGAACATTAAATTAACAAAGGATGGGGGACTAGAGTAATTTATTGATCCCCTTTGGTAAGATAATTAACCAAATTGTTGAAGATGGAAAATAGGTGAAAGTGAAGGAATTGACATGAAAAAATGTTGTTGTAGGTTTTGAAGCTACTTAGGCTAAAGATAGAGATGATATGGGCATCTAATAGAGGTTTTATCCATTACAATGAATTTTCACAAAATGCTACACCTTCCATCAAAATACTCTTAGTCACAATCATTTGTTATTGCAAACAAATGCCCAGATTTACCATATAAATGACGAAACAACAAAGTGTCATATACTAACCAAAATTTCCCTAAAAACATTTGTATCCTTGTTTCCCCAACTATGGTTTTACCTCTATTCTATATAATATAGAATATTTGAATCATTCAAGGTGTGGGATGGGACAATGGAGACACCGCAAGACAAAAGAATAATCTTTTAAAGGAAAATACCGACAAAAAGAAAGGGATACTTGTAGTTGAGGTCTTGGAGATGATAGGAGCAAGAAACCCAAGAGTGTGGAGAAGTAGTAGAGGAGCTAGATCAATATTTAGAACTTATCCAATAATGTTCCTATAAAATAATGAGAGGAGGAAGGAAGATTCAAAGAGTATTTATAAAGATTTCAAATCGATATAAATGAGTAAGGAAATGTGATCAAAGTGTAAGTGAATGTTGAACTAACAATTAGGCAAAGTGTTTCATATGAAGGAATCATACCATGGATTTTTAGAAACAAACATGGGTTCAATGTCTAATAGCAAGGGTATTTTCCTTAGATAGAGTGTCTTGTGTCATGAACCATGACACATAGATTTGATACAACCCAAGAAAGTCATGGTACATTTGGTGCTAAGAAATAAGGAAAGGTTAAGTAAGGTTGACCTAGTGAACCCCTAATTATTCATTCCCATATTGAATTGAGTTCTTGAGGCCCAAAAATGAAGCAGTGGGCTATATCAAAGGTTTTAAGAACAAGAAAAATATAAAACAATGGGAGAGTGCTCATAATCGAACTCCTAAGGGATATAGAAAATTTAAACTAACTCGAGAAGGACAAAGACAAGAGGCAAGTCTTTAGGGGACCCCACCTAAGCATTAGACATACCACAAAGGTTCTATATATAGTCTAAGGCAAGGTGAATCAAGGGAGGGTGGTTTAGCATATAAATTATTCATAATAAAGGGTGAGAAGTAACCAAGTTGTCATCAAATAAGTCACGCATAGATGCGACATAGAATAAAGTCATACAATGGGACCTCTAGGTGGGTAGGTGTATGTGAATATTAAAGTGGGAAATCCATATGCTACAATAGGAAGGGTAGAAGTGTCGTTGATTGTCTCATATCATATATTCATTTACCTAATAAAATTGATAATGTTGAAATAAATGAAAATAATGTGCTATACTTCAGTCATCACCCAATGACAATAACTTTAAATATATGCATGGCCATTAAGGAAACACTATACACAATATGAACAATTGAGTTCCCTTTGACAATCGAAAATATCAACATTTTTCTTAAGGATTTACAAGAGTTGTTCATTATAATATGAAAACCAACACAAGAGTGAATCCATGAACATGTGTCCCACATTTTAGTGAAATGTGGTGATGAAAATTTGATGTTTTACATATTTTTAAATTAAATCCCTAAAAACTCATTTATTCCTTGTAAATTTTGATACGTTCCCTTTACAATTGAGAAGCTCCACTTTTTCTTAAGGATTTACAAAAGTTTTTCATTATAATATGAAAAACAACACAAGGGTGAATCCATGAAGACTTGTCCCACCTTTTAGTGAAATGTGGAAAGATTCAATTGATACAAACTTATATATGGTTTATAAATTTGATGTGCAGTCAAAAAGCAATTTGTAGGGAATTTGTTATCTTTCTAATTTTTTTTTTCAAAAGTACTATTAATATCATTTAATGTGTAAAATTTTCACGCAATTAAATTTTTAGTCAAAAAGAAATTTGTAGGGAATTTTTTATTTTTCTAACATTTTTTTTCAGAAGTATTATTAATGTCATTTAATGTATAAAATTTCATTGTTCAATGTATTTCAAAAAATATACATACAAGCATGATCTACACAAAACATAGTAGATCTCATTTTTGGGGGGGGCGTTGGGGATCCTAGAGGATAGGTGTGGGTTGGGGGATTATATTTTTTATTATTTTTGGAAGCAAATAAATTAATATTTGAATCACATTTTATACACCTTTGTGTTCCTAACAATTGTTTTTTTTATCTTTTTTACATAAAACTAAGAAACTATAAATATCCTTTTGAAGAGGAAACACCATAGAAAACCAATATATTTTTAATAATTTTTTTTTTGTAATTATTAAGATGTTGATTTTCTATTAGAACTTTCACTATTCATGATATTTTTTCTTTTATAAATTTTAGAAAAAAAAATTAAAAATATAGTATGAAATAAAAAAACTAGAAAATTATATATCATCGATAGAGGATTCAATGATGAATTGACGTGGACTAAGTCCGCTTTCATGGAAAAGATGAAAAAAATTAACCTATTGTAACTCAAGTTAAAACTCCATGAAAACCTAAAATTCAAAAAGATTTTGGTCTTTAAAGCTCCCGATCAAGGTTTAGACATCGATTGAGAGCTTTTAAATAACTCAATTGAAAGATTGTAAAATCCCTTGATCAAAATATTTTTTTAACTAAAACCAACAATCATGGTTTAAAATTCTCTATCATTTTTTTTTATCTTGATGGAGGTTTTAAACCCTTCATTAAAGTTAAAAATTTAATTAAGGACTTAAAACCTCAATTCCTCAATTGAGATTATTCCTAGTTATTAATATTTTTCTTAGTTATTAATATTTTTCTTAGTTGTATATATGTATAAAAAAAAAAGTGTAGGCTAATATCTTTTTGTTATTTTTTTAATCATTTTTGTTTAAAATAAAAGAATTGTCTAGATTATATATATTAATTGTTTAGATTATACATCGAGATATAGTAGGGATTTAAAGATGTTGAATCCATTTTTTAATAAAAAATACAAATTCAATAATGAAATTTTTTAATTTGAATAATTCTTTTATAATCATATTCCAAGTAATGATTTCCAAAAGTATATCCAAATCATAAATTGTTTAGATATTTCCTTCAAAAAGTTCACCCCTTTAAAGTAAATATTTCACCTAATTTTCATGGAAAATTCTTTGCATGTGTAAATACCATCTGTGACTCCTAATTATGGTGGTCTTTTCTTTAATAATCTTTGAAAAAATGTAAGTTGTTTGTTATTCATTTGAAGTACCCTACAATGAATTAAATTTCCACATTGCCTACATTTATGATATATTTTGAAACAAAGTGCATAAAACTATTACGAGAGCATATTACACATAATGGAATTAAGACATTTTATTGTTATATGATGATGGTGGTGGTGGTGGTGGAAGCGGTTAACATCCACCGAGACTAGATTTGGTCTATTCGACCTTGAGAAAAGTAAGGAATTACTTGGATTTATTTACAATTTTATTTTTGAGCTAAAGAAGCATTAAGATAAGTGCTCCAATATCACCACGGTTTTGATGAGTGGAAAAGTTAGGAAGGTTGTTATTGTGACAAATATTTTGAAATTGTTATCTAATTTGGGTATACATAGGACATTCTAAGAGAAAGTGTTTTTCATCTTCAACCATCTTAGTGTCACAAAAGTGGTAGATCCTTTCAACAAACGATGTTTTGGGAATTGTCTAATGCCTAGTTTCACTATGGAGCTTGTGAGAGTTTGTTGTTATTTTTGCAATGTTGATTTTCTTCTTTATACGAGTGAAAACAAACAGATACTTTTGATCTTCTAGATAAGGGTTGATCACCTAGTTTTAAACTTTAGTATCTTAATTTTATTTTATCCTCTAATTTTTTATCACACCACAATTTCTCCTTAAATTTAGACGTAATAATATTTTTAATATTATCGTTATTTTAGAAAATTCCCTGTTCCTTTATTCCTCAATGGTTTAGACAAAACTTGGTTTCTTTATGCCATCCTTGCTTGAGCCATACAAACTTTTGGTTGGAGTTTGAAGCAATTTTTGGAAGCCTCTTGTATTCCATGTTGATTATGTTGTTTTTATACATTTGGTACCTAGCCATATCCATGCTCTTAATGGGGTAAAGGCTCACTTCTATGAGCACAAGATAGGGTGTATTTCGTTTAATTTTCAGATTATAGGTTATAAAACATCCTTTGGATATACTCTATATTTCTCCAATATTCTCTAGAGATATTGCATCCCCAAACTTCACATCCATATAAGATAATAGGAGTGATGAGAGTCTCAAAGAGTATTTTTTTCCTTATCCCATAGCTAAAAGTATGTTAATTTACAATTGTTTTCAAGTCCATAATAAAATTTTCACCATGCATTTATTATTTTCTCAATGCTATAGTTCCAATTGAGCTTGCAATCAATATTGATTCTGAGATATTTGTATGAAGGAACTTTCTCCAAGTTTTTTTTTTCATATATGAAAGTATCGTAAGTGATATTTTTGGATTTTATTATCATAACCTTCATTTTGTCAATGTTAATAGTCATACTCATACTAGAGTAGAAATATTTGAGGATTATTAGTTGCTTGCTAAGATCATAGGGACTCCTTGCCATAAGAACAATATCACGTATCTAAATAAGAAGGATGATGACTATGTCATTGATAATTAGGTTGACGCAACTATACAAGTGAGAGTTAGGTCGACACAACCTGCTTCTTCCAAACAATATTCTAACTTGTCAATGTATATGCCAAAAAGGGTAGGGGACAATGGACAACCTTTCTTGAATCCTATATTACAATTGATTTATTCTAACCAGCCCTCACCGGTCCTAGGCTTGGAAATAAAATTCTCATACAACCTTACTACAATAGATCTCAACTCGAAAAGAAGTTTTAGTTCTTCTAGCATATTATGAAGGTTTGTCTTGGGCACAATGTCAAAACATTTTATAAAGTCAACAACACAACATAGGAGATTGATTTTATTATTTTGAATCTCCTCCATAATGATCCTAAAAGTAACAAGGTGGCCCATAGTGGAATGATGGATCATAAATCTGGCCTTGCCTATAACTCTTTTTCTGTGGATTTCTAGCCATATGCTGATCTTTTTTTCCAAAATAATTATATATAGCTTGGCTAAAATGGGGCTAATCATTACTCAGCTAATAATTCTGAATTCAAACCATAATAATAATAACCATGAACTTGCACGTCTGATAAAATGTTTTGATAATAATTTTGATAATAAACACAACAATGTTAATTCAAACCACAATGATAATAACCACGAACTTGGACGTGAATTTGACAACAGACCTAATAGTTTTGACACGCCAGTACAAAATTTTAATAATAATTTTGATAATAAACACAACAATGTTAATTCAAACCACAATGATAATAACCACAAACTTGCACGTGAATTTGACAACGTACCTAACAGTTTTGACATGCCGATAAATTTTTTTGATAATAATTTTGATAATAAACACAACAATGTTAGCTACAACAATCTGGATCATAGTAATATTGAACCCAATTCTTTTATGAGCATTAATCGCCCCAACCCCATTATTCAAATAACCAATCGTGATATCACAAATACGAGGAATAATATTAAAAACGCCCATATAATGAACAATGTAAACAACCACAATGGTAAAAGCCAATGTGAAAACGAACCAAATAATAATGATAATAAGATTAAAATAATAAGTCTACCCAACACCGACATGATCTGCAATAATACCGCAAACCCAAATCTCATCCTTAATATCTCCAATAACGATAGTAAACAAGTCAACAACCCTGAATGTAAGTCTAACCAGGTCAAAACCATAGTACCCAAAAATCTAGTTATAAACTTATCAACCCATCCCATCGATGAAAACACTACTAGGTTACTAGAAAAAGGCCTTAACTTTGCCATTGCCCCTCGCAAAATTCCTATTGAAGATATCTTATGTAGCATTGAAAATAGTATTAAAAACCTCCCAGATAATGCTAAAGAAGAAATTAGACAAGACTGCTCAGTAATTCTCCGTAGAGTAAAACCACCAAAGAATAATATCACCAAAGAAGAATTTTTGGCTCTAAAATCACTAAACAATAATAAGAATTTAGTAGTTCTAAAAGAAGACAAAGGTGGGGCTATTGTCGTTATGAATAAAGAAAACTACATTGAAAAAATGTTTGATCACCTCAATAACAGTGGAAGTTATAAGAAACTCAATAAAAACCCCTTAGATAAGATTGCAAAAGAAGTTTCCAAAGCCATTAAATTAAGCAACATAAAAGATGATGATAAAAAGAAATTGATTGTTAGCTGCCCCTCCACCCCTAGGATATATGGACTTCCTAAAATTCATAAGGAAGGAGCATTTCTTAGACCCATTGTCAACACAATAGGCAACCCTACTTATCAACTTGCAAAATACCTAGCTCATAAACTCAAACCCTTAGTCGGAAACACCAGCTCCTTTGTTAAAGACTCCTCTTTCTTTGTAAACAAGATCAAAAACATTAAAGTCGACAAGGACGACATCCTCTTCAGCTTTGATGTTGTTTCCCTCTTCACTAGAATTCCCATTGACGGAGCAATGAAAGTCATCAGAAATATCACTGACCTAGGCACTGCCAACTTGATTGAGCTTTGCTTGAAATCCACTTTCTTTAGCTTTCAAGGTGACGTTTATGAAAAAACCTGTGGGGTCGCTATGGGATCCCCCCTCTCTCCCATCATAGCCAATTTATTCATGGAAGATTTAGAAAACAATGCCCTAAACTCCTCACCCTTCAAACCTAAATACTGGAATAGGTTTGTTGATGATACCTTTGTCATCTTGCCCCATGGTTGTGACAAATTAGATGAATTTGTGACTCACCTTAATAAACAATCTGATCACATCAAGTTCACGACGGAGGTTGAAAATAATAATAGTCTTCCTTTTCTAGATGTCAGAGTCACAAAAAGACCTGATGGATCCTTATCCCATCAAGTTTATAGGAAGAAAACCCACACTGAACAATACCTGCATGCCGATTCCCATCATCACTCCTCCCAAAAACTAGGTGTTCTAAACAACTTGGCCACTAGAGCCTTTAGAATTTCTGATGATGAACACCTAGAGGAAGATAAAAAGCACCTCCTTAATGTTTTTAAAAATAATGGCTATAAAAAACATGAGGTAATGAAAGCTTTTCAAAATGCCACCAAAACACCTAGGAATAAAGAACAAACAAATAATGATGTGTCTAAGGTTTACTTACCCTACATACAAGGAACAACAGACAAACTTGCGAGGATTTTAAAGAAGAAAAACATTGGTGCAACTTTCAAACCCCTAAACACTATTAGGAATTCCCTTAGGTTAGTCAAAGACTCTGTTGATCCCATCGAACATAAAGGTGTCTATATGATCCTATGTTCATGTGGTAAACAATACATAGGAGAAACAGGTCGTTCCTTTAGAATTAGGATTCAAGAACACGCCGCTGACATCAAACACAATCGCACTCGTCCCTCAGCTCTCGCAGAACACTAAGATAAAACCAAACATCACATCTGTATTGAATAAACCAAAATCCTTGCCACGATAGATCACTATCACAATAGGAAATTCAAAGAAGCAATCGAAATTGAAAAACAACCTAATAATCTAAACAGAGATGATGGATGGAAAATTAGTCAAAATTGCATCCCTACCCTAGCCAATATGAATAATTCTAAATATTAATTTATAAACATTGTCGAGTCGGCTATTTTTAAATTAAAAATAAAAATTAATAAACAAACAAGTAATTAATTATTAAAACAAATAAATAATTAATTAAACAAACAATTATAATCTCTAATTTTTTTTTATAATTATTGATTTCATTTCAATAACTCGGCTCCTTACAAAAACTTTTCAAGTATTTATATACGTGTTATATTCTTTTTTCCTTCATTTTTCACAAACGCTTTCCTGATGATGGACCACACTAGTTTGGTCCAAAATGTCAAAAAACATAAAACCTATGCGATGGATCCGAAAGAACTCTCTGAACATAATGATCCTATAATTAGAGGGATTTATTTTATCTCCACTTTTAAAAATAGGTTCAATGAGTCTCTTAGTCCATGGTTTAGGGAAACCCTACCTGAATGCTAAATTGAAGAGCTTGTGTATGTGAGGGATGAGGACATGCCCTCCAATTTTTAAGATTTCATCTTGGTATCCTTCAATGTCCTTAGCTTTCCCTTTTACAAGCCACTTAACCCCAAACATTATGTCATCTATAAAAAAACTTCATCCTTGGTAAAAACATTTGGAATGTTTTCCACGACATTAGGGGATCCATAAATATTTTTAAGGTAGGATTTTCAATCTTTCAAGGGAATCATATTATTTTCTTTAGTTTTACATGTCAAAATTTGAGCCTAAAATTTCATAGCATCTAGCTGAGATAGGTGCAAAAAATTCTCTTTCTTTCTATTAATATAGTGTTTTTTTTTAGTTATGGATTTGTATCTATTTATCTTATCAAATTTTATAGACTCACTAAAAGCATCGCTATTGGATTTTCTAGCAATTTTACACTTGTTATCATACTAAGGGTTGGTTGTTCTATGATTATTTTTACATAGCACCTCGATAGATAACCTGTTAATGGAAGTAGAGAGGGTTGTCATAAAAATATGAAAGATGTCTTCAATATCTTTCTTATAAGATAGACTATTTAATTCACTATTTAAATCCTTTAAGAAAAGATCCTCTTTATTTTTTTCAAAAAAGCAAGTGCCTTTGGTTATCATAATTCTCTTCAATGGGACTTTTGTGCATGACAATGTTTATACTTAGGGTTAAAGATATATGATAGTGGAAACCTACAATTTGGTTGTATACATGGATATTAGATATCACATAATCCATGACATTGCTACCCAAGCCATGAATACAACTCATCCTATTGAATTTTTACCACTTCATTAAAACATTGCAAATTATTAGATCTTGAGACCTATAGAGCTTGATTAACTCAATACCAAACAAATTCTCATTCAGTATCTGTTAGCTAAAACTAGGTCTTTATCTAGCCATAGAGGATTAGTTGCAATTCTAGCATTGAATTTTTCTAACAAGAGAATACTACCTTCATTTGTGAGTGTAAATATCTTGTTTTAATCTATTGTAGAGACAATTTTTATCTAGATTTTTTTTAGTATAAAAGATAGAATTAATAGGGGCTAAATAACAAATTGTTATATAAATCTTTTTTAGCATCAATATTCTTTTTTATGTAACAAACTTTGTTCCATGCTCACAAATCCTTCTATATTGTATTCGAGACCTTAAATTCTTCAGGTTCCCAAGTTTCTTTTCTTTTATTTCAAATTTAATATATTACACTCAATAAAATTATGAATTATTATTATTATTGATTAGTTTAATTTTTTTTCAAACTTCAAATTATATTATAATAAAAAAATAAATTTTTAAATTATATTATAATAAAAAAAATCATTTTTTTAAATATAAATATTTTTTTAATAATATAAAAAATTGTATTTTGATTTTTTTATCTCTTTAAACATACATCCAAATTTTATTGAAATAAATTATTTTGACATCAAAAGGTCAACAAGATATGATGGAAATACTTAACTTACAAAAGCCAACCAATATAATATTTTAAAAATACATAAATAGCAATCACATAAGATCTATGAACCCCATAGACAAAAATATAAACCACAACTTTATTACTTCACCATAAAATATCCCTCTCAACACAATAATTCAGTGTGCCTAAGCTTGACATTGATTATCGGAAAAATTAAAACTACTTGTAACTTTTGTGGTAGATATCTTCACTACTCACACATAACCGTCACGGTTGTAGACCAGCCCTTCCATTATGATCTCTTCAATTCCATTCGGATCTAACCAGAAAACATTTTTCGATACAGTTTCAGAAGAAAAATACGAGAACGATCGGTGCTTCCAATCTGATTTTTCCAGTTGCATTCCGATTTAATCAGAAAACATCTTACCAATACAATTTCTGAAATTCAATACATATCATCAGAGAAAACAATAGATATTAAGAGACCAACACAAAGAAACCACATAATCATGGCATAAGCAATGCTCTTGTCCACACCACCACTGAAAGGAACACCATTTTCATCTCTTCAAAATACCCAACAAAACTTCATACCAGAAATACCCAACAATATTAAAAAGCACAGGAAATGTTTTAGACACAGAAGCAAATCACTAACCTGTTCAATACAATCCTGTAATGGCAGCCAGAATGTTTAATTTATGACTGAAAAGAAAAAAATATTGTAAATGGAGCCATTGGCAAACAGATTATAGAGTGCAAAGTTAACGATATACTTATCATTCTACAAAGATGGATATTTTGTAGAAAATTTTTATCATCGTCAACGCTGCACTCAATAATGTGGTTGCCCGGGCCAGCAGCAACTGCTTTCTCTCTCGGCCATTCTCTAGATAACAAAACTGAGAGTAATATGGGCGCCCACTGCCAAGCTCTATATGAATGCCACCATAAATGATCGAGTAACTGTGTATATAGATGTCGTGAGAGGACTAGTAATGCAGGCGCCCTTGCAATTCAGATCAGGTTCGTAACATTGAGGAGAATGTACTGCTTTTGTAGTACAGAAACTCCATAGCAGTACACATAGATCTGGAAAGCAATATTACACCACTATATTAATCAGAATTTTGTTTTTTACTGAAATACATGGGCCACAAGAATCGTTCATGGTTGAATACGTCATCTAATCACATGGGCTGCTTCAGAGTCGTTCACACGTCTGTGGCAATTTAAGTTGTTCAATCGTTCAAACGTCTGACATTTAAATAAGATTGGGAAAAACTATTTTCTATTAGTCTTCTCATAAAAATTCCTTCAAACAAAAGGAAGGAACAAAACAGTCTAACAATGGTTTTATGTATCTGCACGCAAATGTTTTACATATGCAGTAGCGTGTACTCATTTCCAAATCTTAAAGAGGAACAAGGAGATCGAACTGGTTATTTTACCATTTTATATATCTGCAGGCTACATGTTCTACAGATGTTGGCCGCCTGATAAAAAAAAACCAGTTCGATCTCATTGTTCCTCTTTAAGGTTTGGAAATGAGTACACGCTTCTACATCTCTTCTGCATCTGTAGAACATGTAGCGTGCAGATATATAAAATGGTAAAATAACCAGTTCGATCTCCTTGTTCCTCTTTAAGATTTGAAAATGAGTACACGCTGCTGCATCTGTAAAACAAACATTTGCGTATAGATACGTAAAACCATTTTTAGAGAGTTTCCTTCCCTTCTTCCATTTTTATGATAAATGGATGCCAATATCCACGTACCTTAATAGCATTTTAATGCTGGAACAAGTAGAATATAGACTATCTAATATGAAGCAATTCAGAACCAACTACCTAAAATC
>SNQJ01S0068792.1:19917-39223 GCA_010110895.2 Picea sitchensis
CTAATTGACTGTTTCCTCCATAATACACTCGATGACCTTGTTCACGTGCATAAGAGGTAACTTATGATTAAAGCATGACTTTTTTAGTTTTATTGAGTTAATTCGATTAAATGATTTATTATGTATGATCCTAATCACTTTGACTCTTAAGAAGCATGATCTAGTACCCAGTCTATTCTGGTACCAAGGCTCCACTTATTCTGGTACCAACCTGTGCTAATTCGGTACTAGACATAATTCAGAATTTTTGAATGTTTCTAGAAGAAAATCAGGCTCATGGGGTTTGTTCAGAGTGATTTTTTCATGTGTACACGTGATTCATAATTCACCTAACTCGCACGTGTGGACCTCCAGCTCAGGGGGAATGATTCTGCCAAAATTATAAAAAAAACTCAAACTGCCAACTTGCGCCTCAATTTTCGTGCATATGGTATATGATATAGAAATTTTAATACATGGGTTTTGTCCATCATATGACAAATTGAGTAGAATATGGGCCGTTTTTCAAAATTGGAATTTGTTTGGGAGATATGGGTGGGGGACTAACTCGAATCTGCCCAAATTGTTAAAAAACACAGATTTTGAGGATTTATCCTAAAATTGTAAAACTTGTTTTCTTAGTTTGGAGATTCAGTTTCATCCATTCCTCCATGGATTTTATGTATAAATAATACCTCATAGGTTTGAGTAGGGAGGGATTGGTTCTTGAAGAAAGAGGAATTGTTATGTTGTAGGGTTGATTCTTGAAGACTGTGGATTGTACCTCTGTTTTTCTCATAAGTAATGATATAAATTGAAGTTCGTGGAATTGATATGTGTTATCAAACCTATAAGTTTCTTTTAAATATACCTTGTTGTTTTGTATGGAAAGACCCACCAGCCCAGCCAAGGTAATTTCTTTAATTTATTGTATATATAATTCTAGTATGTGTATGGATAAAATCATTTTTGTTTTGATCATAAACATCTAACTTTATTTATATTTTGTGATGAAGCTGTTTAGCCTTGAAAAAATATATATGTGTGGTAATTATGAGTGAGTGAGAATTTCTGGAGTGCAATATAGATTTTGGAGTGTAATATGGATTTATGAGTGCAACATAGATTCTTGAGTTAATATTTGTTATCTTTGTATGTGTGTGTAGACAATCGTTTGGTAGATTTAATGTTATAGTATTGTTTCCATTTTGCATATCTCAGAACAGTTTGGATCTCTATATTTGACTATACATGAACCTATAATAGAGAATCCTACCATACTCAGCTTTCTTTCATATATTTAAATCAGATTTCACCTTACAAACACATGCACAATCAAGACCTCCATCTCTCTCCTTCACGTGTGCCTAAAGGTGGAGTGTCTTCCCTTCACCGTGATTTTCTCTAGCATTGATTGATGTTTTCCTTTGAGCATATCCAGAGTCTTTGTTAGTTTAATTGCTACAAGGAACAATATCTCAAGTTCATCTCTTCATTTCATGAACCTCTAATGAACATACTTGTTATCTAAGCAAGAACACTTTTGATTCTTATTTTCTTGAGAAGTTTTGTTATCATTTTCCCTTCTAAGTTTGGAGTTGTATTATTGAAGTGTCCTTAGATTTGATTGCTAATTGTTGTTAAAAATTGTGACCTCACAGTGTAATTCAAAGTCCATATTTCCCTTCATGAGCTTGTAAATGAGGCGAGACATTATCACATTGCAAAATCTTTTGAGTGCATGATTGCAAGCTTTTCTCTAATTTCTGAATTGTGTGAAGAGTGTTATCTTTGAAAACAAAATGTTTTGTTATTGTTGGTTTTTCTTATCAAGATATACTAAATAGACATAGGAATCTATCTATTATCATCACATATAGTGCATAAACTCTACTGATTATGAATCCCGATTGATAATTTATGTTTGGTAATATATTATGCAAATAATTGCACCAACACATGTTGAGATTGAAAATAACAAACTCAAAAACACACATAGAAAACTAAAGTGGGTAGTTGTGAAAAAGACAAATTAAGCTTGAATAAACAATTCAGAAGACTTTGAGAAACTAAGAGAAGAAACCATTTGGACATTCTTTACTTCTCCTATTTTTCTTTCTACTCGAAGAAGAAAGAAGATTAGAAGAAGTAAGGAATGTCCAAATGATGAAGAAGAAGAAGATTGTGAGAAGCAGACAAGAATTTGTCTCATTGAGGAGAGCTTAAGAAACTCTCAAATTGCCAAAGACTTAAAACATCTTTATTGCATGGGTGAAACTTTATACAAAAAAAGATACAAATACCAACAAGAAGGTTGAAGAAATCTATACACACACAATTGATGAGAAGTGGACGGGATGCAGGAAAGGAATGATTAAAAGATGAATATCTAAATCCTACCTTTAGGAATCAAATAATCTTCAATCGGTATGAAGGAAACTAGAGAAGAGTAGATCATGAACCCACTACTACATCACAAGAAGGTCACTTACTCCCAGTGTATCAAAATTGTTTTCTTGGTCATTGTTATGCTTGTAAAAATTTGGACATGGAAATTAATTGTAGAATCAATGAAAGGAAACATATAAAACATGAATGGTGTAAATAGAATATATGGAAACAATATTGGATTTTTCAACAGAGGATATAATTCATTTTCCCCATTGTTGGACAAAAATATTGTATGCTACAATGTAATTATCTTAGTCACAAAGAGTAAGGATTATGAGATATATGAATGAAGATGCTCTTATGCCAAATTTCCACTATGCCAACCACTGTATGGAGAAGGAAAGAAATTCAAAAATGAAAGACTTATTTTAGAATAGCATTGGTTGTTGAACCAATGTAAAGAAGATGAATGGTACACATAGGTGGGTTCTCATCTCATATGACTAGAGATCGAAGAAAATTTGTCAACTTGAAGAAATGGGTGGGAAATGATGCATCACGGAGATGACTCATCTACCAAAATAATTGGAAAAAGAGCGCTAAATCTTAGGTGAAAATCTAAAGTAGTAAAGAAAGTCCTAGTAGTTTGAAGGTATGAAGCATAATATCTCGATTATGATAGGAAATATGTGATCAAAATGATCATCATCTTAAACGACTCTGAAAATGTAAAATCAAGAAAATAGCTTTCGGAAGATTGGTTGCAACTACAGCAAGAGGTGAACAACATATATGCTATGAACATGAAGAGAGAATCTGAAAGCCACACAAAATATATTCAATGAGAAAAGAGTCACCAAATACAAAATAAGGATGAAGTATTATTGAGTACTTACATGTTCAGTGAACAACCCCAAATATTAAGGTCACCTTATGCCATTGAAAATAGGGGGAGAAACCCCAAAAGGAGATACCCTTTGCCATTGATGTCAAGTGGGAGAGAAATTAGTATTATCCATGTGATGATAGGGGATAATGGTGTTTCCATCAATGACAAAGGGATATTGATGGAAAGATTTCTTGTTGTCATTGATATCAACTAGCAGACATTGGTTGTAGTCATTGATGTTAACCCTAACCATTGGCTTTTGGACACAACAGTTGATGAATAAGATAGACATGAAGGAAATTACACAATGTGAGGTACAACGCCCATGGATGGATAACATAAGTCATCTTGGCTTTCGATTGTGTTGGCACATCTGCGTGGACCCTCATGATTGAGGAGAAATGAATTTTGAAGATGACAATGTGAATTGAAGAAAAAACTTCATGGAACCTAGTAATGTTAAAATGAATGTATAATGAGGTATAAATACATCTCATTATACATTCATTTTCCAACACACACAAGTTTGTTAATGAACAAGGAGATATAAGTCAATTTCAAAATCACAGTAAAGAAGGTCAAAATTTCAAGGGAGGACAAAGTCTTTTAGAATTACACATGCATTAACAAAACCCATGGATGGATATTATAAGACATGCCACTTAGGTGTAATGACGCGTCACGTGGACCCTCACGATTGAGGAGAAATGAAATTTTGAATAAGACAAAGTGAATTGAGCGAGAAACTACATGTCAGCCCTTATGTTAAAAGGAAGTGATATAAAGGGTATAAATGCATCTCATTACATTCATTTTCTTACACAAATTTGTTAATGAAAAAGGAGATATAATTTGAATTTCTAAGGAAATATGAAGCAAAGAAGGCTAATTTTAAGGGAGGATGAAGTGGATTTGGTGATGTGTTCTAAGTATCCTTGATTATTGGCTTGAATGTAATGGAGGATCCATGGAACTGTGCGAAAGGAGATAATTTTTGGCTCCAAAATTTATGTTTGTATGTTAATATTAGACGAATGAGATTAAATGTTATATCCATATCTAATCAAATCCACGACCATAAGGAATCCTGAATTCATAATCTGATGTAATGGGAAAGGCTTACAGAGTTGAAGTTTTCAGAGTATTTAACTCATGACATCCTAAGACACTCCAATGGAAGAAGATATGAATCAACATCGACCATTGATATATCATATAAATAGAGAATTAACATGAAATCTTTATCTATTATATCCATATCTATCATTTAAGGAACACTGACAGAGTAATTTGCACTCTGATAGACGATATTGAAGAGGAATATTCCTTTATACTCTTGCATTGGAGTTTTTTAACATAAGAATATATTTGGATTTCGATGAGAAACTTTGAATGAGTGTGAGTTAACTCATATGCCACATCAACTACCATTTCATAGACATGAATGCACAAAGGATGAGTCCACGTGTTAGAGCGCAAAGTCAACAAAGTGTATGAAGAAAGGTCATAAATTTTGATGATTTTATCATGATGTCAACTACCATGTCAAAGCCACGAAAGAAGAGAGGATGAGTCCATGTCATCTTCCATGTCAGGAAGCCAAGAAAACACATCATGAAACATATCGTTATCGAAGTGAGATCCATCAAAGTGTTTGAGTACAAAGCTGCACAAAAACTCTGAATCAACAAGAACCGTTGATCCTAACCAAGCTATAGCAAGAAGATATGGATGGTCCATTAGAGAGGCTCGGATAACAGCAGATTGTCTTACTATAGTGGAGGAACTACAACAAAGGAGCTTGTTGGCAACCAATTCACATTTTATCCTATCCTTATAAGATGCCTACACAGAAGTGTTTTGGAACCCTTGATTCTCATAGCAATCTTGAATAAAACAACACTATTATCTTGCGCATTTGCACACGCCTTTTGTTCTCGTTTGACTGCAAGCTTGAAAACCTTGAGTTGGAACTCATGTCAATGGAATTAAAATCATCAATGGATTAGTATGGTTACTCTTTTCTATGTGTTCATTGCACTTATAACTCAATGACAGTCACACCTGAGTTGAGACACCAAGACTTCACTCACTTTGCATTTTTTGTTAATATGACTTCATTTTATAAGTTTGTGTTGCAATGGTATTCTAGTGATGTGATTGGGTCCTTGATACAGTAATTGTTTGATGTTATGACAATCTTTCATCAGGAATTCCTTGGTGCAATGGACATTGAGCATTATGTGATTAGACCCTACGAAACGTGGACAATACAATGCATAATTTTATGGTCAAATCTTTGGTGCTATATTTGAAATATTGTTTTGTTTTAAATCATACAAACACTATTGCTTGTGCAAATATTCAAGTCGACTCATCATAGTTTTCAATAGTTGTTTAATTGGCATGTCATTTGCATTACTTTTAACACACACCAATGGTGATTTTAGTCACCATAACGCCGTCAATTGTACATTTGATATGAATGTTTTGCATGGATCTATTTCGTTCCACCCTCACACGCCCAGGCATTAATGCTTTCCTTGTATCTTAGGTTACCTCTATTCTTTGGGGGAATCTATAAGCTTGCGGTCCTGCGTATACCCTATACAAACCCCTGGTTGTTTACCCTGCTCACTGTGTTCCCTCTCCTATGGAACCTATGGTGCACATAGAACCTAATAGCATCCAAGCATCACATATTTGACAATTCTGCATTGAGGATTTGAGAATAGTGGTTGATTAGATTTTTTACTCCAAATTTGAGTTCAACCTTACATTAGCTCAACGGTTTGCCCTCATGTTCAGCGGATCTGAGGGAATAGTTTGGATATATCAACTTCGAGCTAAATGAGAATTCCTCAAACTCATTCTGACTTCCATTAAAAGGCGAGAGGTGGTTTTAGAATTCAAAGTGGGCCGGAGTGTCATGGTCGCTCCTATTCACATCAAGGAGATTGTTAGTTGTGATAGAGGTATGCCTGTCACTTCCCTTAAGTCTTGGTGGCATGATCTATTAGCCATTATTAATCAATTCGTGACTTGCGAAGATCATTATGGTTTGTTATTTCTTTATCATCCTCCGGTTTCTTATGAATTTTATAGACTACCCTCACGAATATGCCTCACTATCTCCAACACAGCCTATATAAAGGCTCGAAATGATTCAAGCATGAGAAGGATGATAGCAACCTTTTCCTTCACTGCTTGATCAAAGTCCTTGTTTTCCATCATTTGAGCCTTAGTGGTGATTGTTGGCAAGCCTTCCTATCGAGAAATGGCTTTTCCACTTCCGAGTCTGTCCAAGTAGACAAAGTTTTTGTTACTGAAACATTGGTTGGAAAAGCCGTGCCACTCCATATCCTTCTACCCCCTATCAAACCCTCATATTTCCCTGACACAGACCTACCCGATACCGTGGCCGAGGCAGGTATTGCTAGCGACAATACTAAGACCCTCAAGGGCCTATAAAGAAGAGGAAAATGTAATCTTGCGGTGTCAGCGATGCAGAGAGAAATAAAATGCCGCGATGGATATCGAGGATGTAGGAACAAGCAAACAAAGCTCGACCAAAATACATCGTTACGGTGAGGGATTATAAAGATTGAGCAGCTTCTTGGTGAGGAATGCCCTTACTCTCATGGACTCTATTACGGCTTGGAACCCTGCTGACTATGTTTCCAACCTACGCCCGTGCCTCAGGATAACCGCAACTTCCCGAGGGTTAACCTTCACGTTGGAACCCACACGGTAACTTGGAAATAACTCTGCTGCTGTGTGCGAGGCAGATCAATCGCAGGTATTACTCAGTACAATTCTTGGATTGAGTGTTACTACATGGATGTTCCTCTATTCCAATCTAAAATTAAATCATTGGAGGAGCGGATGCGTGTTCATCCAAGAAAGGAAAGAGACAATACAAACTAGCGAGAAGAAGTAAAAGACTATGGGTTCAATTGATATTGAAATGTTAGTGGCCTTTGTCAATAAATTTAAATCTTTGACGAGATCATTTTCTCAAATGATTGTATTCCAACATAATTGTTGCAATGATTTGGATTGGAAATCGATTGTGTTTTTTCCAAATTAGTTATGTTTGTTTGAATAGTTTCAAAACGATTACGGTATTTTCCAGAATTTAAAATGATGCATTTTGAATTCTGTACAAAGATTTGTTTATTGGAATCAAATGACTATGTTTTGATCAATCACGATTTTATTAGCACTGAATTAGTATAGATTGTGTGTATTACGAGTTAGTTAGATTCATTTTCACGTTTGGCTTGATTGAGCGATGTTGTATGTACTTTGAATTAGCATAGTTGTTTTTGTATGTGTTGGATTAGTATCAAAGTTTGATATAGTTTGTTAGTTTTGAGTTAAAAAAGATTTTTGTTAATTTTGTTTGATTCAACAATGATTTTGTTAAGTTATGAATTGACATAAACTATTGAGTTTGTGATTAAGTGAGTACGAAAGATTTGATGAATCGATTATACTCTGTTTCGATTGAAATTGATTCAAAAAAATGATCTCGTTGGTTTTGATTTGTCAAAAATGATGATTTTGTCTATTTCAAATTGGTAATAGAAGTTTGGTTGATGAGATCAACTTATATCCACAACACCATTAGTTAATTGAACACGATTTTATTTGTTTCAAATTAGCATAAAAATTTGGTTACTTCTAGCATGAATGATTTGTTTTGCTTTGAATTGGTAATTAAGGTTTGTTTAATAGGTAGAATGTATTTATGTCATCATTTGGATTGATTTAAAATGAGATTATGTTTGTAAATATGACCATCTATAGAATCGTGAGATTAAATGGCTAATCATAAAAATTTAGATTTTTATTATTTTCATGGTTAAAACGTTATCTAAAATTGTCTTTTGCCTATCCATAGGTACATATGAATTTCAATGACACATTGGACATGTTGTGACAGTTTAGAACCATGCTTTTTGATATAGTTTTGTTTTAAGTTATTGTTAGTCATAGGCATAAATAGAGACTTGGGAGATTGATTCCCAGATTTTTTTTTATGTAGCAGTTTTGATAATTCCCGCAGGGATGTTTTACCATGTGGCTTTTATATACTCATTATTTTTTTTTTGTAATGAACCCATCACTATTGGGGGAACAAAGACTATGGACTTATAATTATACAGACTTGAATGAAAGTGGATCTTTTGTAACGACTTTAGCTTTTATCACTTTGACAAGTTTTGTACACGATACAATTTGTGATTAAGACATTGACTACTTTAGATATCAGACTTGTTACAGGTTAATGCATTGTGATTTAAATTCATCCATATATTATATATCTCTCATTTTTAGTATCATTACTCATTTAATTTAATTAACAAAGGGATTTATCTTCTTCATTAAATGGATGGTTATCTACAAATCTTTGCATTGGGATTTATCTAAATGTGGTGATTTATAAATTATAAATTATTGTTTTATGTCTTGTTAGATGTATCATCCATTGATAAAATGTTGCTTCTTGTTTATGCTGAAGAAGCTTGTGGAAAGAAAATGAAATCTTGGGTTTCCCCAATAGGCTGAAATTCCCGAATTTCGCCATGGACAGAAGTGGAAAGTGTTACTACAGGTTAGTCTATTAGTTCTATTTAAGTAGTTTAGTTAATATATTTCTTGTAATCACAGAGCATACTCTAGCAATTCATGTATAGTTTAGATTTAGTTAGGATTAATTATGTTGATAGATTAACAGGTAGTTGTCATTTATTTACGTCTCATAAAATTAAAAAGTTAAAAATAATAGGTTCCATTGTCTGTAGGCTGATTTTACATTAAATTTTAAATTTAAGATCAAAATTTGTATTACTATTAAATCTTGTACATATATAAATTGAGGGTTTAAATCACATTGTATTTAATATTAATGTTAATTATTGTTTTTATTATATAGATTCATGTATATTTTCCCAGAGTTATTATATAGTTTGTTGCTTCTTTTTAGATTAGTTTCTTTTAGTTTAGTTTTCTTTCGTTTTCCCTAGGATAGATAAAACCAGCCAGGCTGCTAAACCCAGTCAGTGGATCCATTCCAAATGGCTTGGTTATTTAGACAACCCCAAACTAGATCTACCCCTCCCGATTGTGGCGTTTATTTTCGAGAAATCAACAAATGGCATTAAGGAGAGCCCGATGACAAGAACCGGAGCCTCTATTTTAAATGTATTCAATTTCCATGGCTCCCCAAATCTTTATGTTGGAACAATGCTTTCAACTTCTCATTACCGATGTTCTAGCAAGGGACGATCTCACTAGCTTGTCCAAACTCACCTTTAGTGGTGGAGGCAATATATCACTTTAAAGACCACTGTAACAAGTTTTGGTTACCAAATGCATCAGAAACGCTGACATCTTCAAATTTAGGAGTTTTATCGCGAATTTGTTAACTTTTACTTTTAGAGGTCAGATCAAACATTGGTTTTAATCCTTTCAGTGATTCACATTTTTTTATTGGTTTCCAATTTGTAGATGAGTTTCTAGATGCTTTTGAAATTTATGATTTTGATCAATTATGTGAAAAAATTTCATACTTCGCTAATCAATAGTGATTCATCTTGAGCTTTTTTTGACAAAGAGTCTATCATTATCTCTGTAAATTTAATCTGATGACATGTCATTTATTCTAAATATCCTCTATGATAACTTCCACGATCCATTCAGTCATGTTCAATTACGAACGAAGAACCAATTGAAATCCTATCACTCATTGCTAGAACAATCTTCTTAGCAAGAAGAAAAATTCTTCTGATAATGTTGAACAATCTAGGGAGTTAGAATCTATTGATCAAGATCTTATTGACAACCAAATTAGTTTTTCCTATGAATCATTGAATTTTCAGTCTAAGACTAGTATATGGAAGAAGATTCATTTAGGGCTCAAAGTGATACCCTCATTCTCTTGTAACTCATGCTCTAATCAACATTTTAAAATCATCATTGAAGAACATAAGCAATGAAAATGCATTATTGAATGTTCTAGTACTCTATAAGCCCAGTTAGAGAAGATATGTAACTAGAAAGGAAGCCTTAAATAGTCTTTCCTCAAAACACACTTATTCACATGAAAGACTGAATTTTTGTCACATAAAATTTGGAATTATCTATCACACAAAGAGCAAATCCAGGATGATCGCTGTATTATGTTGAAGAATTCGTCACCATGAGGTAGAGTTTTAAAAGTAGAAGAAGATTGTCTTGAAATACCATTGTTAAATTATCATAGTTCAATTCTTTTCATGCAGCATTTCTGATTCCTTTTATTCTTTTATATCTGATCTATTCCTAGATTACGGTGGACTTGATATCTTACCTACAACATCCTACTCTTTTCCACCACAATCCTTATCTTTTCGATAGGCTAAATTTTGGTGAAATCAGTGTTAGAACAAACATCAATATATCTTACAGAAAAACTCTGGGAAAAGTACTCGCCTTGAAAAGACATAATTTTAGATAATAAGCCTCTTAGAGGGGCAACCTCCTTTTACCCCACTTAAAATGTTCAAGTACAAGATGATTCCAAAATGAAAATGTCTCCTTGGTATATAGGAGACTAGGATGTACAGTTACAACTAATTGACCCAAGCCAATTAAAATAAAATAACATTACTAATCTAGAATTACAACTAATGGCTAAAAGCCAACATAAATAAAATAAACATTGCTAATATATGTATGCCCGATAAGGATGGCTGGTTAATATTAGACATACCCTCCCGCCGAGATAAGTGTTGTCTATTAACGAGTATGGATAGCCATTATAAAGGAGCTATCTTCAGTGGAATCTGGTAGTTTCCTCCTTTTAATGAGATTCTCTGAAATGGATTTATTCCTCGGTTGGCGAATTCTTGTGTGAGTAATGGCTTGGGCAAATATATTTTCCTTCCTCGTAAAGTTCTGGATATATAGTTTGAGCTGGGATCTTATCACCTATAACCTTCTTTAAGCATGAACATGGGCCGGGTGTACTCGTGAAGGATGCACTATAGTGAATCATTTTGAGGCGGGATCTTGTCACCTCTCGCCCTTCTAGCGAATCTGTACCATAGTGAATCATTTTCCATGTCAATGTATATGATACCTTGGAATCTGCAACCTTTGAATGAAATCCACACTTTTTGTCATTTTTCCATTCATCCTTGTTTCTATTATCCAATTGGTTTGGATGATAGAGATAGCACATTGAAATGCCTCAACATATTCATCCTTTCTTAGAGTTATATACAACAATTTTCTTCCCTTTTTATAGACAATTTTCAAAGAATCATAGCCCAATATCTTGGATTTACCCATTTTTTTTTCTTCTGAAAATAGTCTTTGTTCAAGAAGTATTTAAGACTATCCTTGATGTTTTGACCTTCTAAAATTCTATTATGGTAAAAGTTGTATTTTCAAGCCGTATGAGTATTGCCATCATTTCCTTCTCATAAATAGTTTTTTTTAAGTCCTTTCCCTTGAGTGATGGAGCTTTTCAAAAGCCGGAGGCCTTCCTTCTTGCATTAAAAAAACACCAATTCCATTTCCGAAGCATCACATTCCACAATAGGGTTTTTGTATACGAGTTTGGAGTGAGATGGAGTGCGTCACCTCTTTAGATTGTTCAAGCTTTGGTTGTACCTCTGGAGTCCATGAAAATGCATCTGGATTAGTGTAAGTTATTCTGGTATTATTCTTATATTAGAACAAACTTGTGGTAGCACATCAAACCAAAATCTCTAAGATTTTTTAATGTTTTGGAATAAATCCGATTCCATCCATGGCCTTAATCTTGTTAGGGTCCTACCTTGACACCTTCATGAGGGCTAAATGTGACCCAAATACTCTACCTCTTTTCGAAAGAAACATTTGGATGGTTTAGCACATATGAATTGTTTCTCCTTTAATAGTTAGCTTTGCTCGACATATTTTTTCTGAATCCTCCAAAATTTTCTATATATTAGTATATCATCAAAAATACTAACCTGATTTTTGAAGGGCTTGAAAATGGAATTCATCAACTACTGGAATGTGGAAGAGTTCATTTGTAGACCAAGGCATGTCAAAATTCATAATGGCCTTCATGACTTGAATGTTGTTTTCAGGATATCTTCTTCCTTCATTAGTCATGTGATGCCACTGAAGCGAGAGATCGAATTTTTGTGAAATGATTATCCCTTATAGTTCATCTAACTGGTCCTTCAATCAGGAGATGGGAAACTTATCTTTAATAATTGTTTATTCGTCTCTATGAAATATAATGGACACATACATGCATGAACTATCTTTCTTGAATACCATTACCAGCGGTCTTGAGTAAGAACTTTGGCTAGATCTAATAATGTCGACCTCTAACATTTCTTCAACCATGCATCAGTTTCACTCTTCTAGGCATAGGGGTATCGTATGGCTGATGTTAGGAGGAACACTCCGAGGGTGGGTGAATTTCATGATCATGATTTGAGTGGGTGGGAGACCTTTGGGAATATCTTCAAAATACTTTGGAATGCTTATCAATGATCCTTTGGAGATCTTGAGGAATAGATGGCTTAGATGTTTGAACATGCAGTGTTCATGTTGTCCAATAATGCCTTGATGCCTCTTTTACAATAATTTTTTCATGTGTTAGCTTATCACCCTTCATAGAGACTGCAGCAGTACTCAGCTCAATTTCTTTTCCCTTCAATGAAAATTTCTTGAAAGTTCTTGAAAATTAAAAGCCAGCGTTTCTTGTGATTTTAACCATTGGATTCCTAGTACAACATCTGCACCACCCATGGAGTGCAGCCGATGGACTATTCATTACATATTTACTTAGTGATATTGATCTTATTGCATTTCCTAAGTAATTGATAGTTCCTCCATCTACAATCATTACTTGAAACTACGGCGATTGGATATACAAAGAAATTGAGATCTTTGGCTACTGGTATTGAGAAATTATGAGTTCTGCTAGAATCAATTAGAACTAATACCTTTTTCTAACACGATTAACATCCTTTGATCTTGAGGTTTGAGGAGTGCTAATTCCAGGCTAATGCATTGCACGATGTGTGAGATCAACTCTTAGAGACCAAGAATTATTTCTCGTTTTCATCTTGAGATGGTTCTTGTTCTTGTTCTTCCTCTTCACAATCCAACCAACCAGAATAATTTCTTCATCACCACACTTATGTCCCTCTTCCGTACTTCATCAAAATTAAAGTGTATTTTTTTTCTTTCCTCCAATTGTTGGGGTATCAACCTTGTAGGTTGAGGTGTTTTAGGAGGAAGGAGCATTATTCTCTCTAGATGTTAGGAGATGAGTCTTCTAGTATCCTATATATACTCCCTTTTCAATTTCGCC
Source organism: Picea sitchensis (assembly GCA_010110895.2). Lineage (NCBI taxonomy): Eukaryota > Viridiplantae > Streptophyta > Pinopsida > Pinales > Pinaceae > Picea > Picea sitchensis. Next base: position 33,546 of record SNQJ01S0068792.1, read on the forward strand.
ACCTTAAATGCATTCTCAATGATTTTGGGTTTCTAGAAAGGAGAACCTCATGTTAGATGTTATCCTTTAAAGTTCCATAGATACATCCAATCAGAGTGTTCATCTAGAATATTAGGAGTTACCTTTATATTCAATCTTTGGAAGTTCTCAATGTTAACCATTAGTGAACCCTTTTATGAGATTTATCAATTGGCTAAGAAGATATTGCTCCTTATCCTCATGGTGTGATATCATTTCTTCCATGAAAATGGTCCAGGTAAATGAGTGATTTGCGAGAACAAATCATCGATACCAAACAAATTGATTAGGTTCTAAATATAAAAGAACGGTCGTACCTTTTTTTTGTATGTGGCACATTATGGAGATCAAAGGAATTGCTCAAAATCTAAAGTATCCATGTTATTGGGTCCTTGCCGTCAAAATTCCTCATGTCAATCTTAGGAACGTGGTTGGTCTTCAAACCAAAGAGTTGGAGTTTCTCCGTTCTTTATTCACCTTCCTTGTGTCCACATCATGAATTTCATGGGATGCATTTTTTCTTTAGGTGTCCTTTCTGTTATGGGGGTACTGTCACTTCATGATCTCCCCTTTTAAACCATCTATCTTAGTGTCCAACAGCTTCCATTGAATCCATGTTAGTATCCAATTTAGCTTCCATTGGATCCATCTTAGTATCAACTTAGCTTCCATAGAGTGACATCTTGAAGTATCAACTTAGCTTCCATTGAATCCATCTTAGCTTCCATTGAATCCATCTATTTTGTAGTTCGTTTATGTCCCCTACGCATTTCTTCACCTTCATCAAGAGTCCAAGTAGAGTTTTTTGGGCTTATTTGGTGTAGAAGTTCCCTTTAGGTGGCATGTTGGCCAGGAAGTATCACTTTTGAACCTTGATTTTGAAATGGTTAACTAACAATATTTCTTTTGTTGTATCTCCAAATTTTGGCCCTTCGGGTATGAAACTTTATCTTATGTATTTATACGATGTTTCTTCTCTACAATGCCATAGGTGATGCAAATTGGATGTGCCAGGAGGTGGAATTTTACGTAACCACAACTTGCCGATTTTTGGCGCTTTCCGGGAGATCTCACTTGTATGGTGTGCCATACGAACAAAATAATTGACATGAAATTACGAAACTCACACCCAAAATACCGGTTGTACGATCCAATTCAACTAGTCCCATGCAATTTTGGATACTCTAGGAAGGCGTTATGATTGTTTTACTGGAACACCTTGAGACTAGTCAATAAAGGCTAGTCAGATACCTATCTTACATAGGGTGTATCTATAATTTTAAGATGACCCAGTGAACGTTTTACCAAAGCTACAATACTAATTTTTGTAAATGGTCTGCAGTTTTAAGTGCAAGCGTTGAGAAATTGTTTTATATGAAAAATTCCATAATGAATGCGTTTCGGGATGATTCTGAGAACCCTATCAACGTTGTAACGCCGAAAGTGTAAGGCCTCAGGGGCTTAATTTTGAACACAACATATCATGATCCGTCTTCTAAATACCCTCAAGCCGTTCCTTTTGAAACATTCTATAAACCATTTATAGGAAAGTCCATGGTGTCTCGGATGTAAGCGTGGCCAAGACCATGATCTACGATACCATATGTTAAGAACCAAACATCAATATAATAGAAAACCTTAGGAAAAGTACTCAACGCATTGAAAGAGATAATTTTAGATAATAATCCTATTCAAGGGGGAGACCTCAACACACCCCATCAAATGAATTCAAAATTACAAGATGATTCAAAAGTAAAAATATAACTTGGTATATATAGGAGACTGGGAGGTATAAATGATTCAAAATGAAAATGTCTCCTTGGTATATATAGGAGACTAGGAGGTATAATTACAACTAATGGCCTAAATCCGACATAAATAAAATAACATTACTAATCTAAATTACAACTAATGGCCTAAATCCAACATAAATAAAATAACATTACTAATCTAATATGCCCCAATTAAGGGGTAATGAGCCAATATTAGGGCTTAACAATCAATTCCAAACCTAACATTGATAAACTTGGATTTGATGCTTGTTCACTTTCATCACTCATATGGGAAGAGGACATGTTGCGAGATGATTTTACACAAATTATTGTTGAAAAAGACAATGCATTATATCTTATGGAAATCAAACATTCTAAGTTGCATATTCGTTCTTTAATTAGCTCGAATCTTAATGTTTATGCTTCACATTTTGAAATGATCAATCTCATCTAAGGAAACATTCAAACCAATGATCCAATTGACTAGATGAATCCTCCTATGATGAGTTGCCCATTGATATATTCATCTCATCAAAGTCATGGTTTGCATCCCCATTTTTGTGACAAGATCTTAGGATGGCTTGAATATTCATATATAAAAAACTTATATAATAGAGACAAAGTTGTGCTTGCTCTCTTTTTACCTAAGTATCTTGGAAGTAGGCATGACATATTCCTTTTAGATCCTCCATACGGAGAAATTAATGAACACTTAGAGAATTGTCAGGAGGATGGGGCATTTCAGCCTTGGCTGATGGTTATTCCATTTCCTCGTAATATTGACAAGTTTTTCAAACCCACTTATACTCGCCCATGCCATTATGACCCTTATCATGACAAGATCGCACAATGGCTGGAGGATTCGTACAACAAGAATATCCAGGGAAATGGTAAGATCATGCTTACTCCATTTTTAGATGATTATTATGAAGGTAAGTGTGATATGTTTCTGTCATTTTTTGATATGTTACCATTCTTATTAGTGATGCTTGATCTTGTTTACATTGCAGGATTGGAGTTACTCCGATGGATACATTGGAAACATGACTTCATGTAGTATCCTAATTTATTTAATAGTTAGGGTAGGTTTAGGAATAGGTTTTTCTTTCAGTTGTATTTCTCACTATCTCTTTTTGTAATAATGCAGTCATGAACGTAAGTGGGCACACCATGAGATCCATAATACGGATGCTGTCAGGGAAGTCCCCTTGATCCTTTTCTCTTTACTTCTAGTTGAACATTTATTTTCAAAAACGCAGTATCGTCATGAAAATATTAAATGGAAAGTAAAGAGATAATTAAATCTGAATCAACCCTGACCCAAGGTACCGCGAGTAAGACTTCTTTCCCATCAAACATGATTTTTCTACTTTTTTTTTAGTCTCCCAAGGGATTTGATGCATGAGGTTTTTAGATGCACCTTCTGTACATATTTTCTTTTGTTTTTTTGGATTTCTTTGCTTTCAAATCCTTCTTCGCTGGTGTGTTTTGATTTCTCCCTTCTGGTTACTAGTTTTTTCTATTGAAACACACATACCTGCATTATGAACTGGTCAGACAAAGAAAACAGAAAAAAGAATCTCTGAAATGACTGCTGAAAAGTTGTCTAAACATCAATTGTGATATGCTTCTGAAATTTACAACCATGTTGAGAAAAGAATGGTGTTTGAAAGAAGTTTATTGATTTCAATCTGTAAGTGAAGCCTGCCACGATCATCTTTTTCTTCTTACGATGCCCCTGTTCCTTAAGGGAATGACTCAGAAGATGTGTCCCTGCCTTAGAAGGTCGGTTTTGTAAACAAACCATCTTTGAATATTAATGAAGGATAGTTAATAAAATTCTTTCAAGGTCTGAAAAAATATGTCCAAAATATCACAATTTTCAGCATCACCCCGCTCAATTAAATATCTTTAAAAAACCAAATAAATCATTAAAGAGCTATGGGAAGTTCTTGTAAACCTGTCGGGATGATGAACAAGTATTCTGGCAGTGGGTAAATGCATGCATGACGCCAAGACAAATTCGTTGGGATACTGAACAAGCCCGCTGGCAGTGAAGCAATGTCGGGTATACGAAAATTTGTAAATATGAAATATCTTGACCTTAAAATGTCCTTTATTCTGATCTGGAACTTCTTAGCAGGATACAGATATCAAAGTGGGTTAAATGGAAACCCTTTCGAGGCTATGGATTCCTGCTGGCAGCAGTGGCTCTGTCAACAATATTGGATATTTATCTTTAATATCATGACTCGCTTGTCTTAAGACTGTTATCACTTTTCCTCTTTTAAAACACAGCTGGAATTCTTTGATCAACGATGATGTTTAAACAGTTTTCTGGTTGTTCTTGAGTTAGAATTATTCTTATTATCATGATCTGGATTTGTTCTTTGGTAGAGATAACTGCTTCTACCAGTGTGTCACCATTGTTGGCAGCCATTTCACATTTTTATCCTATCCTTATAAGCTGCCTACACAAGTGTTTTGTAACCCTTGATTCTCATCGCAATCTTTTGAATAAAAAAACACTATTATCTTGCGCATTTGCACACCTGCCTTTTGTTCTCATTTTCACAACTGTTTCAGGATTAATCCGTAAGTGCGGACACAAACCGATCTCCCTAGATCCACCTGGATCTAGAACAAAGCATGATAGAATAATACTCTTTCCCTAGATTTATACTATTGAATGGACTAGGAGGCAAGGATCATGTACATACCTTATGAACGCTTCCTTGGGTCTCTGTTGTACCAATTTCACTCCAATTCTCTTGCACCGTCAAGATCACAATAGTACAAACCAATCAAAGTGAAGACAATTCAATATATTCAACAACTAATCTATACATATGATCAAGGAATTATGTAATAAAGTGACATTGGATTTATGGGAAAGAGACATATTACTGTATTAAATTGATAGAAAGTAAGACTTACAACCTGAGCCTTGATGTTGTAGATCTCCTTTCGATGGCTCCTAGCTCTGACACACACACTTGCTCATGCATGAAGAAGATCAACCACTTTTGATAACCTGGCTGGTGTCTCTAGTTGTTGTAGCATCAGTCCTTCATACAATCTTGCACTAATTCTCCAATCAATATCTTTCTAGTTTGCTTCTTATTAACCCTTTCCATGAGTATTCCCTTCAATTTATGGGAGAGAATAGATTAGTTACTTGGATAGGAATGATCCCAAGATATCAGGAAAGCCAGTACTTAGATAACCATTCGAATGCCAACTCATCCTTCTAGAGGATTCCCTTCTAGAAGGTTCGAGAAATTCATCTTTTTTCTTCCTTTAGAATATGTTCGCACCCTGATATTTAGGTACAGTGTGAACCCCTCGCACTCCAGCTTAATGCAGCCTGCGAGAATCAAGCATTCTCGCAGGAAAATATATAGGTAGCCTGCGAACCTCCCTTAAAAGTATGATTTCTGGAAGCAGACAAAGGTAAATTTTCTCAGGAAAGTGTTCTAGTGAAGAGCTTGATTTTTCCATCATCATTACATCATTATGACAACCAAAATTGTGGATAACAGAATGCCCCCCAAAGTCTGAGAGTGGAACCAGTGATAGTCGATAGACTTTGTAAGTGGTATGTGTGTGTCAAGAACCAAGAGCACATCTAATCGGAAACCTGCAAACATCCAAGCATCGACAGAATATCATGTATACCAATTTCTGAGGTAGGCACTCCCATACTCAGATCATAGACTGATGACATCATAAACAAAGGACATGGCCACCAATCATACACTGTGGATCCATGCTGTCACAATATAGCATATCCACCTGAATACACTATGGATCTATGCGACAAAGTTTGACTCAAGACGACATAGCCACGAAACATGGATCTATGTGTCGCAAATTATACATACTCCA
>SNQJ01S0068793.1:7940-39223 GCA_010110895.2 Picea sitchensis
TGTTTCATTTTTGTCAAATGACCCAAATGGGTGGTGTCAGTTTCAAAGTGTTCATAAAGCTCAGTCAAAAATTGGGTCCAAGCAATATACCCTTGACGAGAAGTTTTTCTCCATTGCCACCATTGCCAACATTCTTGATCTAGATGGAGAACACCATACCAGAGTTTGGCCAAGTCATTTGTAATGTTGTATAAAGATAAATAATGTTCCATTTGGGTGACCCAACCAGTGGGGTCCAAACCATCAAATTTGGTCACATCCACCTGCGGAAGGCGTAGGTCGCATTGAAAGTGATGGTACTGAAAGGTATGGGAATGGGAGGAATGTCCACCTTCAGTCTTTGGAGGTGGGTCAGGGAAAGGGTCATCTGTAGGGATCTTCAGTTTGGTGCAGAGTGATGCAAAGACAGATTCAAGTTGGGTGGTCAGTTCTTGTTTGACTTCCTCCATTGAGGACTGCATGGATGTATTTATGGTTGTATTGATGGATGTATCCATGGAGGCAACAATAGCACTGAGTTGTTTCACTTCTTTTTGGGTCTCGAGGAAACTAGATTGCAAGGTGTTGAAGCGAGACTCCAGGTCTTGGCTACGGGTATGGGCCATGAGGATGGGTGAATTGAAAAGGGGTGGGCGAGGTCAATTTTTTTTTTCTGAAAAATGATATGGATGAATGTGATAAGGGCAAAGAGATGAATCCAATGGAGTAGGTCTCAAATAATGGTGAAAAAATTTCTAGACTTTTTTCTTTTTTTTTTACATCTGCGGAGTTATACTCCAGTCTGAAGAATACTGCAGTGATGAAATCCCCAGATGCTTAACCAGAAATAAATGTTTATTTACATGGCAACCCAAACATAGTTGCGCGGAAAGAGATCTTGTCTGTGTTAATTTTTTTATGTTACTGTCCCCCCAAGGGTTATGTATTCAAGGGTTCTACAGACAAGGGTTTTCCCTATGCTATAGCTCTCTGATATACGTGTCAGGTCCAAAAGTAGTACTCGGCCCAATATCTCAGGGAACTAACTAAGAAGGATAGACTGTACCCTTAGCTGTACTACCCGACTACCTAGGTACTAGAGAGTATCTTCCGGAGTGTTATTCTCGGTGGCACTATAGCAGTCAGGCAACCGATCGGTTTATCTAAAGAGGGCTTCAGGAAATCTAAGCCAATCCATACACAGGTTCTTTCTGATGCGCTACCACTCGAAGGGGTACCAATAGGGGTTACAAGGGTGGCCAACAAATGTGCGCTTGAGAACCACTTGTATTTCCTGCATGTATGAATCCCTCAACCGCGGGTTTATACGTGTAACGACAGGTCTTTGTGGCTTAAAGACGTCGAAATATGTCTCTACCCTGAGAAAAAAATCCCAAAATTTCTACCAAAGAAAGTGCTCTGATACCACTTGGAATGTACCAGATATAAAAAGTATGCAGAACAGAAATAAAATGCTAGAAATGGCAGAATAACATTAATATAACTAGCATAATCTCCACAATAACACAGAAATGATATAAGAATAACAAAAAAAATGACACTTTGATTCATAAAGCAATGTTCATGGGCCTCTTCGAGGGGGCAACCTCCAGTCGAGCAGCGCTCTGTTACAATAATCTCCAAGCTAGGGTTCTCATACCCTCAACTCCTATTTATACTAAAAATAGGCATCTAGAGGAATATCCTTCTAGAAGCAGAAGCTTCTATTAGGTCTTATTACATCCACCTTACTCTATTTTATTGAAAGGCCTTATTAATATTGACCTTTATTACATCCGAATATATTTTTCTACCTATGTGCGGGTTAGGATCTTAACAGAAGTATTTATGACTATCGTGATCTATTTTGACCTTGAAGTGCCTACCTATTAGGTAAGGGTGTCACTTCTTTAATGCATGTAGTATTGCCATCATTTTCCTTCTCATAAATGGGTTTGTGTAAGTCATTTCCCTTGAGTGGTCTAATTTCAAAAGCAAGGGGCCTTCCTTTTTGCATTAGAACAACACCATTCTCATTTTTCGAGGCATCACATTCCACAATAAAGTTTTTTGTGAAGTCTGGTGTGGTCAAGACAAGAGCTTTTCACATCACCTCTTTAAGTTGTTCAAAAGCTTGAGTTGCCTCTGGAGTCCATGAAAATGCATCCTTCTTAGTTAATGTCATTAAAGGTGTTGTTATTCTTCCATAGTTTCGAACAAACTTGCAATAGTAACCCATCAAACCCAAAAATCAACTAAGATTGTTCAATGTTTTGGGAATCAACCAGTCCATCATGGTCTTAATCTTGTTAAGGTCTACCTTGACACCTTCATGAGATACAATATGACCCAAATACTCTACCTCCACCCCAAAGAAACATTTGGATGGTTTAGAATAAATTTGTTGCTCCTTTAGTAGTTGTAGCACCTTGTCAACATGTCCCACATGATACTCCTAAGACTTGCTATAGATTAGTATATCATCAAAAAATACTAACAGAAATTTTCGAAGGAAGGGATTGAAAATGAAATTCATCAACCTTTGGAATGTGAAAGGTGCATTCGTAAGGCCAAAAGGCATGACCAAAAATTCATAATGGCCTTCATGAGTTCAGAATGTTGTTTTTGGGATATCTGCTTCCTTCATTCTAATATGATGATACCTTGAACAAAGATACAACTTTGTGAAATAGATTTCTCCATGTAGTTCATCTAACAATTCATCAATGAAGAGAATGGGAAACTTATATTTAATAGTGATCTTGTTGAGCTCTCTATAATCTGGACACATACGCCATGAAACCTCTTTCTTGAGTACCATTACCACCGGTGCATAGTAAGAACTTTGGATAGGTCTGATAAATCCAACCTCTAACATTTCTTCAACGATACGCTCAATTTCACTCTTATGGGAATAAGGGTATATGTAAGGCCTCATGTTAGGAGGAACACTCCTAGGAATTAGGTGAATAGCATGATCATAATTTCGATTGGGTGGAAGACCTTTGGGACTATCTTCAAATACTTTGGAATGCTTATCAATGATCCCTTGGAGATCTAGGGGAATATATGGCTTAGTTGTTTGAACATCTAGTGAGCATAGTTGTACAATTACACCTTGATGCCCATTTTTCAATAATTTTGTCATGCCATTAGAGCTTATCACCTTACTGGGTTTCCATGTGATACCCCTTGACTCAATTTCTTTTCCTTCCAATGAAAATTTCATGAAAAGTTCTTGAAAATTAAAGGCCAATGTTCCTAATGATTGTAACCATTGGACTCATAGTACAACATCAACAACACCCATGGGTATAGAAATCATTAGACTATTAATTAAATATTTCCCCATAGTAATATTGATCTTATTGCATTTTCCTGAGCAATTGATAGTTCCTCCATCTACAATCATTACTTGAAACTCTGGTGCTAGATATATAAAGCAATTGAGAGCTTTCGCTAATTTAGAGTGAATGAAATTATAAGTACTACCAAAATCAATTAGGACTATTACCTTTTTCTTTTTGATATATCCTTTGATTTTGAGGGTTTGAGCAGTGCTAACTCCAGCCAATGCATGGCATTATATCGTGGGAGTCAACTCTTCAGAAGAAATCTCTTCTACGTTTTCATCTTGAGATGGTTATTGTTCTTGTTCTTTTTCTTCTTACTCTTCACAATCTATGTAGAATATTTTCTTCTCACCACACTTATGTCCCTTACTATACTTGTTGTCACAATTAAAGCATAAAACTTTTTCTTTTCTTTCCTCAAATTGTTGAGGTGTCAACCTTGTAGTTTTAGGTGTTTTAGAAGAAGGAACATTATTCTCTCGATAGATGTTAAGAGTGGTCCTTCTAGTATCCATAGCCATATTTTTACTTTCAACATTTCTTGCCACCCTGAATGCATTCTCCAATGATTTGGGTTCCCAAAGGTGAACCTCATGTTGAATGTTTTCCTTTAAAGTTACTATGAATACATCAATTGGGTGCTCATATGGAATATATGTTACCTTTATATTCAATCTTTGGAATTTCTCAATGTGCTCTGCCATTGAACCCTTTTTCTTGAGATTTATCAATTAGATAAAGAAGGTATTGCTCCTTGTATCCTCATAGTGTGCTATCATTTTTTCCGTGAAAATTGTCCAAGTGACTAGTTATTTGCAAGAACAAAGTCGTCGATACCACACAAATTGATTAGGTTCTAAATATAAAGAAGCAATTCGTACCTTTTGTGTATGTTGTACATCATGTAGATAAAATAATTTCTTCGTATGAAGTATCCATGTGATTGGATCCTTTCCATCAAAATTCCTCATATCGATCTTAGGAAAGTGGTTGGTCTTCAACCCAAAGTTGGGGTTTCTCCATTCTTGATTCATGTTCCCTATGTCCTCATCATGAATTTCATGGGATACATTTTCACTTTCAGGTGTCCTCTCTATTTTGAAAATTTTCAATCCTTCCATGATCTCCCTTTTTAACCCATTCATGTTAGTATCCATTATTGCTTCCAACTTAGTTTCAGTTGAATCCATCATCTCTTGTAGTTCATCTTTTGTTGTTTTCTTCTTTTGTAAATCATTTATGTACCTACATATTTCTTCACCTTCATCAAGAGTCCAAGTAGGACTGTCTAGAGGCTTATTTGGTGTATAAGTTCCCTTTTTTGGTGCCATGTTGGCCAAGTATCACTTTTAAACATTTATTTCGAGGTGGTTCTGCTAGACGATATTTATTTTGTTGTATCTCCAAAATTTCAGCCCTTCTAGGTCTAAAAAATTATTTTTGTAGTTCTATGATACGTCTTCTCTGCAATGCCATAGGTATGACCAAAATTGGATGTGCCAAGTGGAACTTATGGTAAATTCCCCACACCTTGTTTATTTTTATCCCTTCCATGAGAGTGTACTTGTAAAGCATGCCTGGATCACAATATATGATATTTGATTCTGAAACTTGTACCAAAAATACTTTAGACTATCCACTTCTTAATGCAACTAGTCTCACTTAATTTGGAAACTCACTGAAGAAGATATCATTGTTTTACCTGGAAGACTTGTTTGAGACTAGTTAATATGACTAGTCAGATACCCTATCTTGCACAGGGTGTATCTACAAAATTAGGATACCTCTGAAGTTGAAAGTTTTATCACAGCTACCTTGATAATTTATATGAATAGCCTCTGGATTTCAGGGTCTTAAATGTTACAAAAAAAAATTGTAGAGAAAATTTCGCAATGATTAAATTAAGGATGATTCCATAACCCTATCTTACACAGGCTATATCTCCAAAATTATAAGGCCACAGAAACTGAAATTTGAACCCCACATACCTTGATCCGTATGATAAATATCCTCTAAGGGTTTCCTTTTGAAACACCGTAGAAAAATAGTTATAGCACAAATTCCAAAGTGTCTCACATGTAGCAACAAAACCTCAAGACCTTGAGATTTGATACCAAATGCTAAGAACTAAATATCGAAATAGCATAAAAAAACCTCAGAATAAGTACTCAATGCCTTGAAAAAGATAGAATTTCAGATAATAAGCCTCTTCGAGGGGGAAATCTCCTTATACACCACATAAATTTTCAAATACTAGATGATTCCAAACGAAAAGGTCTCATCGGTATATATAAGAGACTAGGAGGTACAATGACAACTAATGGACCCAAGTCGACATAAATAAAATAGGGTAAAATCATGAAGATGGGTTACACTTTTGCTGGTTTTATCAAAAAAAAAAACTGTATTTTCACAAGTTCTTCAACTTCCGGCATACAAAAGTATTTGTTTTATTTAGAATTTCACTTTACAGTGAAAACAAAACTTGTGAAGAATTTTGTTATCTTTCTAATGAATATTTTTCAATTTTTGTTTATCACGATTTGATATGTCAATTTAACAGTTGTTTAACAGTATGTTCCTTAAACATGAAAGGAATGATAATGAGTAACTTTTTTCTACAACAATGTAGCTATTATTAAACTTATGTTTTTAAGAAACTAAATATATTGCAACAAGCTACAAAGACTCTATTTTATTATGACCTTAATTTTGAATCTAACGGATGAATATTATAATTTTTAGAATTTTTTGAAGTTGACCAAGATGAAAACATTGCATATTTTAAACACATATTTTTCTACACCTTGTATCTATCTTAATTTTTACTTAAAACTAAAATCTTAATATACCCTTTTGAAGAGTACAATTTAAGGATTATGAATATATTTTTTTCTAAATTTTTCAATGTATATTTTTAGAGATACCAATATTTCAATTCACCAAATCATAATGTCTACTGGAAATATTATGCAGTGATATTTAAAAAAAATTAGATAAAAATAAAGAAAATGAAAACAAATTATAGGAATTGAAAGTAGATTCAATTTTGGAAATGTTGGTGTCATTTTCGAAACCAAATTCTCAGTATTTGCAGGAGTCTACCACCTTCGAAGTTCAGGTAAGCTTGGGGCAATTCTCCGGTTTTTGTTTTTAGTCCCAATTTCATGTTTTCGGCCGAAATAATCTTTCGACCGAAACCTAGATTTTAACGGAATCTGTTAAAAATAAATGTTTCAGCCGAAAAGTCTTTCAGCCGAAATATTCTTACCACGGGAAAATAATTCATCCAAAAAACATTGTACATGAATTTCGAGGGTGCCTTTAGGGAATTGTTCAATTTAACATGAAAATTTTCGGTCAAAAAAATTCCTAGCAACATTTTTGGGCCGAAAAATTGCCGCTAGGAATTTTTGAGACCCAATTGTCACGAAAGTGTTACCCATCTTCATGATTTTACCCAATAACATTACTAATATAATATGCCTCAATTAAGGGGTAATGTGCCACTATTTAGTGAATAACAATGGGGTGCATGATATCCACCAAGACGGGATATGATTATCGCATTGAGAATATTTTACTTTGCAGAAAGGCTTTCAAAAAAATTCACTCAATTGGTAATCTTCGTCTGTCAAGAATCCAAACAAGGTTGGAAAAAGATCCTTCATTTTATTTGGTAAATCATGGATGAGAGAGTGGGTCATTGAAAAACACTACATTATCATGGATGCATGATTTATTTTCCAAACATGGAGAGTGTATGCCAAATAGAGACACAATACATATTCCAGATAATTTCTCAAGGAGGAAAATATGCAACTTGTACAAAGGATATGTTGAAGGTGTTGAAAGAAATGGTAATTTTATTACATATGCATATTTTACAAGAATATGGAAGAAACAATTCAACAATGTATGTATTCTTAAGAAGTAAAGGATGGGGATTTCCCGTATACATGCTACTCTTAAATCAAGAAGAGATAAGTCTGAAGGGGCAAAAAGAGGTATGTATTTACTATTTTTTTTTTTTTTTAAATTGGATATTATCAACTATGAGAACATATGGTCAATTTTTTCATTTATGTCATGTGAAAATTCCATAGTCAAAACACTTCAAGAACATCAGAATCAACAATCAAGTGAAAAAAAAAAGTTGTACAAAGATCAGAACACGTGTTATGATGCTCCAAACAAATATGTAGGTATGATAATTGATGGCATGGACCAGAAGAAAAAACTTCTACCACATTTTTTCCATACACCAAAAAGTAGGAAGATAATTTCATTCAGTTTCACTTTGTTGGTTGTATGGTTTTCAATGGAAAAATGTGTCCAAGGGTTTACTTCACAACTCCAAAAAATGATGCAAATCTGACCATCACCATATTCATCATGTGCTCACTCACTAGTATGGAAATATTCCTCAAGTTATCTATCTACAATTGGACAACACTAGTCCTGAAAAGAAAAATTGAATTATGTTTGGATATCTAAGCATGCTTGTTGAACTGGGAATCTTTCAAAAGGTGAAAGTTCGTTTCCTTCTTGTTGGACACACTCATGATCATATTGATCAAATGTTCAGTCATTTTTCAATGAGATTGAAGAGTAAAAATGTTGGAATCATACCATCATTGATTCAATGTATTAAGAAAACATACATTCCAGAGCCCGTTTTTCATATATTAGAAGAACGTTTTGGCATGCAAAGATTTATTCAGGTATCACATTGTGAATAAAAATGTATTGAACAACTTAATGCCATTAACTTCCAACATCAATTTTGTTTCAAAAAAATTGATGGGAAAACACTTATATGGGGAAAACAATATTCAACTCCTACAAAATGGGGGCCTTCATCAGGTTTATCTTTTTTGAATTTTATTCCAGATCAACCAATATTTTCATCAAATTTATTATTTTTACAATTAGTGCTTGAAATCCATAATGCACTGAGGCGTAATAGATATGTATATTATTCTGAATGCCTAGAATAAATAAAAAAGTTTATTAAGGATACATATGAGTACTTTGATGTTGTTGATTCTATTTGGTGGGAGTCTTTTTTCAATAGTCAAAGTGACATAATTTTAAGTTCAATAAATGAAGATACATTGTTGAAGACTCCATTTCATTGGCCACAAAATATGCCAAATGAATTTGAAGAAACAAACATTGTTGAACAACAAGAATCTCAAGGTGTTATTGAGTTTACACAAGCAGAGGAAATAAAAATGTATATTGGTTCGTGAAGGTCACGTGCACAACGTTAAGCCATGGAAGACCTTTACAGGGGTCAAGTACAATATATTAAGGAGGGTAGCATGATTGCAGTCTTAGCAACTGAAAATCCACATGGTTATTCATTCTGGATTGGAAAGGTTATAAAGATTGAGATAGAAAATGATGATGTTATTGCAATTGAAATGCATTGGAATGCAACAAGTACACACCCATTCAATGGTGTGTACAAGCTAGAGATGGTGGTTGAGAAACATGTCAATAGAAAGAGAAAAATAAAGGGTCAAAATACAACTCGTCGTTGTACTAACCTCTTAAAATTAGATGATGTTGACATAATTGTTTATGAATTCAATTTGACAAAGAGAGGAACTCTTCGCTCCAAGACAACATAGAGTATCAATAGGTTGCTTCCATAAGAAATAAATGCAATATGGGAGTCTGTAGAACCTAGTCATAGATCTAAAAGGCTTTTGACATCTGGAATGTTGGGCATGCATGTAGACTCAGATGGTGCATTCATCGACAATAGAGAAAAGTATGGATGATCTACATCTTCATCTAATCATTCATCTAAGGACAATGTAGACTTTGATGGTATTTCCGAATCCATGAGTCAATCTGAATAAGTGTATGAAACATTTTATCTATTTTTTATCCATATGATGTTTGTATGATAACTAAAAATGAGCATTGAAATTACATATGATCTTACATGAAGTTATGAATCATTTTTATGTTTTATGAATTATGTGTTTTTATTATGGAGAATATAATAAAATTTATTAGCTCATATGTTTTGAATATGGACAATATAACAATACCTTTTAGAAATAATTTATGTTTCATTCAATGTAATTTGTATTTACTTTTTTTTATTAAAAGTAAAAAAATATTTAAAAGTGATGTTGAATTTTTAAAGTATATTGTGATATTTTCATGGCATTATGTATTACCTTGTGCTTTGAGTGATAAAGTAAGATTTTAAAAGTAAGCATTTAACAGTTGATTTTATGATTTTGTTTACAGTAATGATGAGTTCTTTTACCACTTTATAATAAGGTGTCATTTCCATACCCCAATTTTAGAATGGGTGCTACCAGTAGCAGTACTTTTCAATTTGATGGTTGGTTTTGATGTTTTGGTTTTAATGATACCAACTACTAAAAACACTATTTCAAATTATCTAAAATTTTAACGTTTTGAGAATTTTTTTATATATAACATCATTGTTTTAGGTGTTGATTTTAAGGTTTTCTAAGCTATTGTTTGAGTTTTGAAGGCCATGTTTGAAAAATGTTGTAATTTTGACCCCATTTTAAAAAATGGTGCTACCGGTAGCACCACATTTTAATTTGGGGGTTGATTTTGATATTTTGAATGTAAAAATATGGGTTTTTTGGGCTAGAGTTCTCATTTTGAGGTCACAGTTCTCATTAAGTTGATAACTTTGTTTAATATGGTTTTAGATATTATTATGTGAGCTGAGTGAGCTTCCAAATCTAAATTTATCAGCAAATTGGTTGTCTAAAATAATTCCTATTGAATTTGGTGAGTTGAAGAAGCTGGAAGTCCTTGATTTGTCTCAAAATAGGTTGTCTAGAACCATTCCTTCTGAATTTGGTAAGCTGGAAAAGATGGAAGTCCTTTATTTGTCTCAAAATAGGTTTTCGGGAGCCATTCCTTCTAAATTGGGACTATTAAAAATGTTGCGTGAGTTGGCTATGTTTTCCAACAATCTCACTAGTAAAATACCTCCACAAATAGGCAATCTGACAAGCCTGCAAGTGTTTCTAACTTACAACAATCGTATCAATGAAAGCATAAATCCTCAGATCAGTCAACTTAAACGTCTTCAGAATTTAAATCTGGGAAATAGTAGTATTTCCCAAGAGTTTCCTATTGAACTCGGGAGGCTTGTGAACCTTGACTTCTTGGATCTCAATCTTAACAAATTAGGAGGCAATATTCCTTCTTTTTTGGCCAAGCTAACCCGCCTGACATACTTAGACCTCTCTAACAACCAGTTCTCTGTCCTTTTCCGGCCCTTTCCAACCAATTGTTCGATGTTGAGATATCTAAAGCTAAATAACAATTCTTTGGTAGGAGAGATTCCTGTAGAAATAGGGCGGTCAATGAATCCTCATAGCTTGTCTCTTTCCTGAAACAAGATCACCTGAGTGCATCCTTCTCTAACGTCCAATAATCATACCAGTGTGGTACTGATAGATGTTTTTGATAATTAATTGAGTGGATGACTACCAAAAATCTGGGGACATAACCGGAACTAGCACGTCATAACAGTGGGCTATAATCGATTGTAAGGAAATTTATCGGATTAGATTTGGGATCTCAGCAGCCTGTTGTTAGGATGTAATCATTTCGTCGCCTCTGTGCAAACGGTAAATCGGTGGCTTGAACCTTCAAGACCTGAGGTTTAAGAACCGATCACTAATTTTGTCTTACATTGCTTAAACGGTGGCCGCCTTAACCCTTGCAGGTCATGAGACATCATCACCGCTTCAATTTTTTATTTTTTTAAGATCGAAGGGGAATTTTTGTTTGTATAAATACCTAAAATGGATTGTAAGATAATCATCCTGAAAACATTTTTGAATCAAAGTTGCTATTGCGTATTCGGAGGTGTTCTCTTCGTTAATACTTTGTATTTTATTTGAGTTTGTAAACTCATTTGGTTCCTTGATCTCATTCGCCATATTGTTTTTTAATTTGAGTAATCGTTGTAATTTATTTTCTTTTCCCGATTGTGAACCCACATTAATTTTTGAGCATAGTGATTTGGGGTTTTGTCTTTTGGGACATCCGCCAGCTTGAGTGATAGACTTCCTCACTTCCAAATGTAGAAACCCGAAGTTGTGGGCCCAAAGCATATTTGCATTTCGCGATTTGGCAATTAAAGTTTTTATTTTGTTTTTTACGTTGGGTATGCCGAACCCTGAATTCCAATATGTCTTGCTTTTCTCATTTCGACAATATTTGTTTTGTTTTCATTTTGTATCGGGTGTTTTGTAAATGCCGATACCCGAACTCTGTTGTGCCTCCATCTCACATTTGGTATCAGAGCCAGGTTGTATCTTGTCATTTGCTCATTGTTCCTGTTGGTGCCCAATTTTTCTGCGGGAGAATTTATTTGATTTCTTTCAAATTTTTATAAATGGTTGTGTTTGGTAGCAGTGCTTCTTAGATTCAAGTTCCTATTCTGAACGCGAATTCATATGAATCCTGGTATATTCAGATGAGGACGATTTTGCGTTCTCAGGATTTGTGAACTTATGTTATTGATGGTTATGCTGAGCTAGATGATGTAGCAGAGGAATTGGCTCTCTCTAATGTTGACCGTGTTTTGCTGAAGGAAAACAGGAAGAAGGATAACAAGGCTCTTGGATTAATCCAACAAGGATTAAATGAAGCCATTTTTATAAATATGTATCTCTGAAGATGGCTTGGGACATTCTTGAAACCTGTTATCAAGGTGTGTCCAAGGTAAAGACAGTCAAGTTGCATAACTTGAGAAGGGATTTCGAAAATTTGAACATGAAGGATAATTAAAGCATTGATACTTTCACGACTCAAGTAATGAGTGTTGTGAACCATCTTAGGAAGTATGGAGATGATATTGAGAATAAGAGAGTTATTGAGAAAGTGCTAAGAAGTTTACCCAAGAATTTTGAGCCTGATGTTGTTCCCATAGAGGAATTTAAATATTTAAGTCTAATGCAAATTGATGAATTAACTAGTTCTGTTGTTTATCATGAATCTAAGATATCTAGATATGAATAAGGATCATTGGATCATGCTTTCAAATCTCAACTGCATGTTACCAGAGGAAAAGCCAGAGGAGGTCGATTTTCTGGTTGAAGGGACAACAAAACTGAATCAATGTCTGAGGAGAAGTTCTAGCAGAATCCACCTAATTTAAGAGGGAGCAGTAGCAAACCTTGGCAGCAAGAAAATCAGAGGTATGATAAATCTAAAGTACAACGTTATTATTGTAATAAGTTTGGGCATTTTGCTAACAAATGTTGGAAGAAGCAGGCAGATGCTGGAAAGTAGTCTACACACATCACAAATGATTTTGTGGATGATCAAAATCCCGTGTTCTTGACTTGTAATGTCACTCAGGAAAGTGCTAATGATATTTGTTTTTTGGATAGTGGTTGCAGTGACCATATGAATGGTAATATGGATTTATTTTCTTCTATTGATAATAGTATCTAGTCTGAAGTAAAACTGGGAAATGACTATAAGGTTACAGTTAATGGTAAAGGTGTAGTTCCATTTTACACTAAGGATAATAAAAAAAAAATATTGATGATGTTTATTTTGTGCCTGGTCTAAAATGCAATCTTATTAGTGTTGGACAATTGATGGAGAAAAAGTACAGAGTGTTGTTCAAGAACAAAGTATGTACAATCTATGATAAATTTCCCAGCAAACAGTTGATTGCAAGAGTAGAGATGACCAAGAATAGGATTTTTCCACTTGTTATGAAAAATAATTTGAGTGGTTCTTTGAATGCTTATAAATCTGGAAGTCTAGATGAATCTTGGTTATGGCATTTGAGATATGGTCATTTACATTTTGGTGGCTTAGATATGTTACAAAAGAAGCAGATGGTAAATGGGTTGCCATGTATTCAACAACCTGCAAGCTCTTGTGAGAGATGTATACTTGGAAAGCATCACAAAGAGAAATTTGTTTTAGGTGTTTCCTACAGAGCAAAATCTCATTTGGAAATTGTCCACACAGATTTATGTGGACCTATGCAAACACCTTCTTTAATTGGCTGTGTTTATTTTATGACTTTCATTGATGATTTCAGTAGTAAGACTTGGTTGTATTTGTTGAAATAGAAATTTGAAGCCTTTGATGTTTTCAAGACGTTTAAGTCTATGATTGAGATTGAGAGTGGTCGAACCATTAAAATCTTAAGGTATGACAGAGGAAGTGAATATAAACTGAATGAATTCATTGAATTCTGTGATATTCATGGAATTAAAAGACAGTTTACTACTTGATATACTCAACAATAGAATGGAGTGGTTGAAAGGAAGAATTGGACCATCATGGATATGGCTCGAAGCATGTTGAAAGAGAAGCATCTTTCAAATGAATATTGGGGAGATGCGGTTCTCTGCTCTGTTTGTATCTTGAATAGAAGTCTGACCAACACCATGAGGGATCGTGTACCTCAGGAAGCCTAGGATGGTAAGCCTGGCAATGTTTCTCGTTTCAAAATTTTTGGATGTGTTTCATTTGTGCATGTACCTGGAGAAATGAGGAGGAAGTTGGATGACAAAAGAGAGAGATGTATCTTTGTTGGATACAGTGAAGAGTCTAGGGCATATAAACTCTACAATCACATCACCTAGAAATATGTAATCAACATATATGTTCAATTTAAAGAAGATGAAGCCTGGGATGGGAGTATTGACAAATCAATTTCAGAGGGAGCTGTGTTACCCCATGAAGATGATGATGGAGTTGAGAAGGATGAAGGATATGGACATATGGTTCCACATGCACATACGCCTACAACAAGAAGTCCAACAACGCAAATAGTAGATTTCATCCCATCTCAATTTAGAACGCCCAAAACTAATGAGCATGGTGAGCCATCTGGACATGGTGAACATCAATTAGATTCACAGTTAAGTAGTGAATCAAATCCCACTTTAGCTTCATTAATAAACAGATTTAAAGGACATAAGACTAGAAGCTTAAGAGAATTATATGATCAAAATGAAGAAGTGGATCATATTTCAAATTTTTCATTAATGGCATGTGATCCTGTAAGTTTTGATGAAGTTGCTAAAGAGGATGTCTGGATAAAAGTAATGGATGAGGAGATTGATTCCATTGAAAGAAACAACACTTGGGATCTTGTCGATTTACCTGAAGGTAAGAAGAGAATTGGTGTTAAGTGGGTTTATAAGACTAAGTTGAATGCATATGGTGAAGTTGAAAAGTACAAGGAAAGACTTGTAGCTCAGAGGTTTAGTCAACAACCCGGTATTGATTACAATGAAACATTTGTTCCTATAGAAAGAATTGACACTGTGAGGATGGTCTTAGCTATTGCATATTAGAATAGATGGATCATGCATCAGATGGACGTTAAGTCTGCATTCTTGAATGGATATTTGGAAGAAAAGGTTTGTGTTAGACAACCTCCAGGTTATGAGATTGATAAGCATAGAGATATAGTTTATAAGTTGAGGAAGGATTTATATGGATTGAAGCAGGTATCCATAGTTTGGTATAACAAGATTGATGAATACTTGAATAGTGTTGGATTCAATAGAAGTCCAAGTGAACCAACCCTGTATACAAAGATAAACCAAGAAGGTAAAATTTTGATTGTATGTTTGTATGTTGATGACCTGATTTTTACTGGAGATCTATCTGTAGATGATTTTAAAAATGCCTTGAAAACGGAGTTTGAAATGACTGATTAAGGATTGACAAAGTATTTTCTTGGAATTGAAGTGGATCAATGTGATGATGGCATTTTCATTTGTTAAACTAACTATGCAAATGAAGTGTTGAAAAGGTTTAGAATGTTGAATTGCAATCCAGCTGCAACACCAATGGAAACTAGTATTAAACTTAGCAAGTATGATGAGGGATCATATGTTGATCCAACTTTGTATAAGAGGCTGGTTGGAAGCCTTATATACTTAAAAACAACCAGACATAACATTATGTTTGTTGTATGTTTGATTTCGAGATTCATGGAGACTCCAAAGAGTACTCATTGGCAAGCAGGAAAGAGGATCCCGAGATATGTTGTTGGAACAAATGACTTTGGAATTGGATACACATCAGGTTTAAAGTTTGAGCTAATCGGATATACCTATTCATAATGAATTGGCATGTTGGTATGACCTATGTTACTTTTCTTCTAGTTCGAGTGACTAGTTGTACCAGCCATGATTTAACATGTTTAACTTGTTGCAATATACATTTCTCAATAGTTTGAGGGGAAACATAAACCAAATTAGAACCAAGGTCAATTAAAATGGAAACTAGATGGTTGGAAATCATAACTTCCATCTCCACCATTGAATCTTTTTGGTCATATTGTCTATTATCCAAGGCTGCATAAATTTGTGGCATGCTCTTAGCCACATCATTAATTGTGGTAGCCTCTTGGACATTCTAGACCCTCCCATTTTTCTATTGCCTATGTGGATAGTCCCTCAACAGATGTTCTTCTCCACAACCCCAACATTTTAAGGCATCTCTCTTTGTGTTATCAGTCTTACCTGGGGCTGATCCAAAGGGTTTGTTTCCACTCTGATATGGGAAATTTTGTTGATATACACTTTTAGTAGGAAGGCTCATCTTAGAACCTTTCCCATGGTTCTTAAATCTTGAGGGTTTAAACCCCTTCTTCTTGAATTATGAATTAATTTTCTTTTTCCAATCCTCATGATATTCTGTCTTATTCTTTAATTTCTCATAGCAATACCTTGCCTTCCAGATAGTGTATTATAAAGTGTTTGGGTCATCAAATTCAATTCCGTCCTAGAAGGATTGAGGTAATCCACTAATAAATTGTTGCATATTTACTTTTTCATCCTCTATGTAGGGCACATAACTTATCAGCTCAAGAAATTTGTTGATATATTCATTTATTGTGAGTTGTCCTAACTTTAGTTCATAGAACTCATTGGTCTTCCTATCAAAGTATTTCTCTGATAGATACTTATTCTTGAAGTATTTCTCAAATTGTTTCCATGACAAGTCCTTCTCATGGATTCCTTTCACATTCCTAACATCCTCCCACCAAATGGAGGCCTTTCCATTCATGTTGAAAATGGCTATTCAAGCCTTTAAGTTTTCATAGTAGTCATGGACTCTAAAGTACTTCTTCAAGCCAAGAAACCAAACTTCCGCTTCTTCTCCCTTCTTAATATTTCCATCGAAAGTGGGTGGTTTGGATTTCTTAAACTCTTCAGGGTCATGGCTCTTAGAATTCTTCCTATTCTTTCTTCTCCTCTAGGAATGTGAACTAGTTTTGCTACTAGAATATCCCTTGGAGTTATCAGTTTCCTCACTAGAGGATTCTTCTGATGAGTGTCTCTTGACTCCATGTTGGGCATTCTTTGAGGTGCTCCTCCTTCTATGGCCACTTTCAAGACCATTATTTCATATCTTGGGTGGACTTTGGGTTTTCTTAGTATGATGTCCACCCACATGACTGAATGTTGGTCCATGTTGCAACTTTGTAAGGTAGCTAGAGAGGTAGTGGGGGGGCCTAGAGGGCCCATAGTGATAATAGTGGAGGTCATTCATTGTAAGGTGGACTAGGTANATATAAACATAGCCACCAAAAATACACTGTGGATCTATGTGTTAAAGACTCAAATTTGAACATAGCCATGAGACATACAATGTGGATCTATGCAACAATACAAACTGAATATACTCCAACGCAACCTGAATCCGTTGAGAAAAGATTCAGGGTCTTCATCTCCACCACTCTATAGTATGGATCTAACCATGCGAATACATGTGCTGAAGTCGAACATGGTAGAAACCACTTGATTACTGGTCATTAATGAATACCGTTAACAGGTGCGAGAGAAATCACCATTAATGTCAATGAATCCAAAGGTACTCTAGTACAATCCAATTTATGTGAATTAATGAGCTGAAGTCGAACACTTGGTGGAATCTCCCGATCATGGGTTAATAATGAAAACCCACTGTCGAAAGCGAGGAAACCCACCATTGAGGCATGCAAGTTCCAAGGTACCAATTAGTTTCTAAGTCTAATTCCTGGATAATGAGTTGAAGTCGACAGGAAAAGACTCTTCACATGAGGGCCTTAATGTATCCCCCATCAATGACACGAAACATGTAACAAGATTTGATGTATATCAGAGTAACAAGTGATTTAAGACTGACTTAGGGATGGCCGACGCAATAGAAGGCTTAAGGAATACAGAAATGGCTGTCGCAATAGAAGACTTTCTGGGTTGAACTTATTTTTTTGGACATATTGACGACACGACAACCGTCTTGGAAAAACTGACTCAACAACATGGATCACAGACCAATTTGTAATATTATAAAGGAGTATGATCAAGAGACAAGCACATTTTCCAGCCTAGACACAAGGTGAGTGAAAGGGTGTCATGTTCAAAAGTGACTCTTACATGGAATACAGGTTTAGACACATTTCTTTCCCATTTTTTCCCCCACCATTACCGGCGACTACCTCTTTATTTTTACGCAAGCTTGAGGAGGATAACACATGCTTGTAATGTAAGCTCATCCTTCGAATGATTCCCTCAGAGTATGTTTAACGAACCCTAGGAAGGAGTGGTTCGGTCCCATATGGGCATTTCTATGTTTGTTTAACAAGTCCAAAGAAAGAAAACTCAGGGGTTTTTCATGTTTAGAGAGTCTGAAAAACACTTAAAGAGAACTCTCTCAGTTCCTTTTTTGTAAAGTAGTCTGATGAGACTGAAAAAGAGATAAACTATCGCTCAACATATCTTTTCTTCAAACACTTTAATGAGCGTGAAAAGAACAAGGTTGCTCGACAATCTTTTCATGTTTAGAGAGTCTGAAAAGAGATTAAACGTAACTCCAGGGGGTTCCTTTTTCGTATAACCTTTACGAGTCTAAAAAAGTGATAAAAGTTTACTCGGTTACATTCTCATTGATTTATGAGCACAAGAAAGAACAAAGACTAAGCTCAGGATTGTTTTCATTTTTACGTAAGCTTTAAAACAAAACAAAAATNATGCTTGGACTTGGTTTCATTTTTACACAAGCTCGAACCAGATAAAACTATGCTTGAGGTAGGTGGTTTCATTTTTACACAAGCTTGAACCATAGAAAACTATGCTTGGACTTCCCAACGCATAACACGGGGATGGTTGGTACTTAGCCCCCAGCTTAAGAAACTAGCGGCTTAACTTCAACATGAAGTCCAGAGGCTAGAAGCATTGCCCCCCAAGATTCATTTCATCCAATTGCAAAGACGAATGAAAGGAAGCTTCAAATACTAGATGAAGGACTTGACTCAAACAAAGAGGGGGAAGTTGTTTCATTTTTTAATGATCTTGACACAGGAGAAGAACTATGCTTGTAACCACTGTTTCATTTTTTAGTGAGGTTTCCACAGAGATGCCAAAACTATCCTTGTAGCTGATTTCATTTTTTAATGAGCTTGAAATCAGAAAATCATGCTCAAGGCTGGTTTCATTTTTTAATGAGCTTGAAATCAGAAAACCTATGCTCAAGGTTGGTTTCATTTTTTAACGAGCTTGAAATCAGAAAACCTATGCTCAAGGCTTCTTCTTGATCACGGCTTCCAAGAGGACAGTGCTCTGGAAGGACACCATGTCAAGGGACAAAACTCGGTCATGGACTCCAAGAGATATTCACTCGATGGAAGAAACACACTCTGGAAGGAACACATGTCGAGGGTCACGATAGGGGTAAGGAGATTGTGCTCTAAAATTCCTATCGAAGAAATCACCATGTCGACTATCGAATCTAATTCATCAGAAGCCAAAGTCATGGGAGACAATGCCACATAATTGACCTATGGTAGGGACAATATCGTCTTCATATAAGAACTGTGTAGGGAGGTCATTGAGGTCAAGTCAGGACCAAAAAATGAAATTTGATCAATGGTCACAATTCTTCCATTGTGTGGGAAAGATATCACACGAAAAAGAATGGACACGATAGCTTTCATGGAATAGACATAATCTCTCCCAAGGAGTAAAGAAAAATCCAAGGGATCTTGGACTACCATGACATCAATAAAAACAGTTTTCCCTCCCAAAGTTACAGGAAACTGAGGAAGGGTCCCTAAAGGTTGATTGGTTCTTCTGTTAAAAGCTAACAAATTCTGCATAACTAGCATAAGCTGAGGACAATCCAAGGCTTGCCAAGCAAGAGAGGACAAAATACTAACGGACACACCTTCATCTATAAACTTCTGAGGAACGTCCTGACCACAAACATGTATTGTAATCTAGAAAGGAATGTGAGAGGGAAGACCAGGTCCAGTTAGCACACCCCAATTAAAAAGGATGGTCTCATTACTTGGAGGAGGTTCCACAAGAGAAGGAGGTACCCCCCGGCATGGTAGAGTCTGTATCAACAAGAAAAACATGGGAAGTATTGGGTTTACTCTTGAGCGAGAGAATATGATCGACTGATAATGACATCAAATCGACCACTTGGGTTTCATTCTCCAAGGGGAGAATGGGGTTGATGGGTGGAAACGGATCGACTACTTGGGTTTCACTCTCTAATGGGAGAGTGGGATTGACCGAGGATGGGATCGGATCAACCACTTGGTCAACTATTTCAATTGAGGACGTGACCAGATTGACTACCTGATCAACTGGGCTGACCGACGGGGGAATCGGATTGATCATTCCATCAACTACATGTGGGTTGAGAGAAATCTTGCGATAAGCAGCTGGAAGTTGAGGCGGTGAAATAGTCATGTCTTCCAGTAATTTCGAGGCTTCGTCCATACGAGGGAAAAGGTGAGTTTGATTACTCCCTCTGCATAACCTACAATAAAACTTGACTCTACTTTTCTTCTTCCCAAGGGTATTTTGACTAGTTGACAGGAGGTCATTAGCATGTTGTTCAGAGACTAATGACATGGGTTGGCGAGGGCATGTAGACCATGCTTCTATAACCTTGGATAAACCAGGGAAATCTTTAATAATATGGCTACCCTTGCAAATCCTGCAAGGGTACTTGGGATTATGGATTGTTTGGGTGATCTTGGCATCATCAACACTCCTAGAATGATCAACGGTAACTGGTTTCTTTACAACATGTCTGACAGTGGTTGTAAGTTTGGAACCTTGCTTATTTTTCTTCTTCTTATTCTTCCTTTTCTTATTCTTCTTATCCATTGGGTTACTAGCTTCAGAGATTTCACTCGACGAAGAAGATGAAACAGAAGAAGACCTTGTAAGTGGAGAAGGTGAAGAATATCTTACTAGTGAAGAAGGCGAAGGATCAACATGAGGTTGATGTTCTTGGGGGGAAGTTATTACAACAAAAGAACTGGCTACATTCAGGATTATCTGAGTGGAAAATAACCATACTGGTAATCTAATTGTGAGACCTGGAAGGCTCAAAGTAGCGATGTGAGGAGGACCAATGTTCTTGTAAGAAGGAAAAACAAAAGGTTTCCCTGGAACATGGGTTCCTTCATTGGTCGTTCCAGGAACAAACACCATTAAATAAATATCCAACCTAGAGTCTGCTAGGGAGAACAAACAACACATGCTAAAAATCTAGTAAGCAAGCAAGAAAACAAAAAATTCTCACAACGAGCACACTAGTTGGTGATGAAATCCAACGTCGCAGAAACCAAGTAAGAAGGGGCTGAGATAGAGCAGGTGGAAAAGTTACGTTGACGACTTGCTTAACAGACTTACACCCTGGTGCAAGCTGCCACACATAATTGTGAGTATACCCTCCAAGGAGCCCGAGTGAGTTTGGCCAACGTCGATTCCAGGTACCGTGAAGAATTTCCCCCCCACAGTCACCTTGTGTAAAGACCCTAAAGAGATAGGCCACTAAGGTTACCAATCACTACATTGATGCCCGAGGAAACAATCGATAGTCTAACCCATGCGCAAGGGCAGAGTATCTAGCCCGAAATAAACTTGAAAGGATTCCATTCATCATTGTGGGTATACCTTTCAAGTGAGTATCTCTACACCAAGACCAACAAAGCAGGGTGAGTAACTCTGCCAGTTTCAATGTGACCTCAGGTTTGACCCTTGTGTGAGAAGGGATTCCAGGACAAAATGTAACAAGTGGATTTAACCACTCCCTAACTCAATATTCTATGTGTGTTTGCATCTTTGGAAAGTTATCTTTCACACCTATTCCAAATCCCTACAACTAATCTAGTGTAGGTTTGCTAACAGAAAATAAAAAAATGTATAATCAATTTTTATAAGAGATTTATTTTATGGCTGTTGTTACTCAAAAGGAAAATGGCGTGGACAATATGGTGTTTTGACTGACTCGAAAGTTATACAAAGAGATGAAGATGCAATCTTTTAATTTCGTTGAAATATATGCTATGAGAAAGGGAAAACATTTATCATTCCCAGATGCACAATGTCCCAAAATTTATTAAACTCATCAATATCAAGATTCTCAAGAAATGAGCAAAATAGACTGTACACAAATACACAATTCATGCCCCCCCCCAATCTAATATAAGGAAATACATTATGCATTTTATCTACTTCAATCATGCAAGGAAGCCACCAATCTAATATAAGGAAAGAGATTAAAATTTTTTGTTTCAAAGAGACACTAAAACAAATAGCAAATCACTTCAAAACAAAAACAACCCAAACTAAGTTTCTCTTTTAACACAATTTATTCAGAAAAAGAAGTATTCTTTCACTAAACAATTCTAAAGAAAAACGATGCTTTGTAACTGAAAGACACTCAAATCAAGAGACCAAATATTTCAAAATTCAACAAAGCAAACATAAGGCAAAGATGGCTGAAAGAAGATTCAAATTTTTTCAAGCAGACTGTAATCAGACCCAACAAAACACCCCACAACCATGGCACAGATCTGGGCATGGAAAACCACCAATTTTATTTTTTTTCACAATTGTCGCAAGCTGGAAGCCTAACACAGTGCGTAAATCCTTGATCACAGCAGGCCAGATATGGGTAGGGTGTGGCGTTTCTGCGTTGGTCTAAATAGATAGGGTGCGAAAATCCTAAGTCGCTACACTGTCCCTCAAAGCAGGGTGTGTAAATCAAACAAAAATGGAAAAAATTAAAAATTAAGAAGGTTTTCCAGTGAATTTTAACAGTCGGAGAGTCAAGATGGATCTCCCAGTGACTCAGAAAACAGAAACCAAGAAATCAAAGTAAGAAAGCAAGAAAAACTAGGAAAAAATTATGTTCCCCAGTGGAGTTGCCAATTTTGTTATTGGATAAATCGGTAAATGTGGACATAAACTAATCTCCCTAGATCCACCTATATCTAGAACAAAACAAGACAAAACATGGGACTTTCCCTAGGTTCTAATCATCGAATCTGTCATCAAAGAAAGGATGAGTGACATACCTTTGAATATCACTTCTTTATGTCTTTGTTGTCCCTGCTTCGCTCCAGTTCTCTTGTGATACTGATCCTGCAGTGAGACACAAACCAACCAAAGTGAAAGAAGCAAAAGTATATTCAATGACAACCTATGCATATGATCAAGGAATTATGCAATAAAATGCTAATGATTTTATGGGAAAGAAACATGCCACTATATTATATAATGTGGAAGAAATATACAACTAGATTCCTTGATGTCGTCAGGTTCCTTCCAACAGTTCCTTTCTTCCCACACACTTCTTTCTCCAATGGATTCTGAGACTGTGTATATGATAGCTACTCACAATCTATCTTGACAAAGCAAATCTCAAAGCCAACATAAATTTCCCAAGCTCAATCCCACTCAAGTTCAAGCTAACTTTCTCCATGAGAGATCCTCTCCTTTTATGAGTTGAAGAGGATAAGGTGAGGAGGTTAGGATGATCCCACTAAATCATGAAAGCGAGTAAGATCCAAACCATTCGGAGGCCACCTCACCATAGAATCTTCTCCTTCTAGAAGCATCGAGAAAATGATCATTTTCCCCCACGTACGGAGGGCGTCACACCCTAGATATAGTGCAGCCTGTAGAAAATCCGCAACCTAGCTATAGTGTAGCCTACAGAAATCAGGCATTTCTTCACCCTGCATATAGAGCAACCTGCGGAAATCCTCCAAAATAGGGTTTTTACAGAGGAAAACATAACTTCTTCTCTCAGGAAAAGTTCTTCTCGCTTCTTTCTTTAGGAATTCAGGCTACTGACCCCTCTGAAGGAAACATATAGGTTTAAATCATCAATAGTCATAGGGATGATGAAAATAATGTGTAACACTCGACCTTGGGGTATTACAATCCCCTCCCCTTATTTTTTCACTGTCCTCAGTGCAACTATTTACATATCACCATCATGATTTTCAAAAATATTCAAAAAGATGTGGGTATTCTTCTCGCATAGAATCTTCATGCTCCCACGTTGCATCTTCATGACCGTACCAGGTCCATCCGACCTTTACTAGCCCTATGGCTCGATTCTAGAGCTGGTTTATCTTCTGATCCAGTATGCACACCAGATGCACTTGAAAAGTGCCTTCTTTCTCCACCTGAATCACATTCCAATGATACATGGAATACATCATGAATAAACATAGATGCATGTAATGCAACCATGTAAACTACAAGCCCAATCCTCTCTAGGATTTCAAATGACCCACAGTAACGGGCTGCCAATTTTGAATAGTTTCCCAACTTCGGGGAAATTCTATTGGCCTTCACTTTCAAAAACACATGATCACCAATACATAATTCTCTGTGAATTCTTCCCTTATCAGTGTAGATTTTCTTCCTGTCTTTAGCAACCTTTAAATTCTGCTTAATATTTGACATATGCTCTTCCATTTCCCTGAGAAACTTTGGCCCAACTACTACTCTATCAGCTAGGCTGTCCCAACTTATTGGTGTGTTGCACTTTCTTCCATAAAGTACCTCAAACAGGCTCATCTTTAGAGATGCTCGGTTCCCATTATTGTAAGAAAATTATACCAAGTGTAGATAGTATTCCCATTTAGATGGTTTCCCCATCATGTACATTCTTAGCATATCCTTGATCACTTGGGTCACCCTTTATGTTTTCCCATTAGACTCAGGATGATAAGTTGTGCTAAAGTTTAGATTTGTTCCAAACCCTTTGAATAATCCCCTCCAAAACTTTGAAGTAAAATTTGGGTCTCTGTCAAACATAATTGTATTGGGTATGGCATGCAAGTGTTCTACTCCCCTCATATAAATATCAACAACATTGATTGCCTTGTGATTAATATTAATTGGAATGAAATGGGAAACTATAGTAAGATTTTCCACCACCACCATGATAGAATCAAGTTGCTTGCTTGTTCTAGGAAATTTGGTGATGAAATCCATTAACACCACTTCCCACTTCCACTAAGGATTGGGAAATGGCTGCAAAAACCCAGTTGTGTAACACCCTGTTTCCCCCAGTTTGTAAATATAACTATATTATCCAAGAGACTATGGAAAAATCAATATGTGTGAATATTTAATTGGATGGACATTTGTATAAAAGGTCAATGAATGCAAATTTTGTTATCTACTAAGAAATGGATAAGTGTTGCATGAATACTGGAAAGGGGGGGTGTACTAAGAGAGACCACAGATGCTATGAAAAATATGGTGAAGGGGACCATGAATGGTTGCGTTAACCTCCACCAAACCAATACCTTACTAGATTTAATTGCTCAGAACCAGAACAATCCTCTGACACATAAATGAATTATAGTCAGGCTGGTAGGTGGGAAGACATCCTTAAGAGTTAATGAGGGGATGGGGCAGAGAACCCATCTGTAAGGATTTCAGACCTAACCACAAACTAGGAATTTGAGCCACATACAACCTTACTAAAAGAGGCAAGAAAGGAAGCTGTGGTGGGAAGAGGAAGACCTGCGAAGAGTGAAGAGACGAGAGGTTAAGATATCGAGTTCAAGGAAGAACTAAGGAATGAGTGTTCTGGTCGCAGGGAGATGGCCAACAAGGTTATGATACAAGCTGATAAATGGGGCTAGTCCTCCTTGCTTGGTATCGTGTAAACCGTTTCCAAGATCCTGCGGGAGGAGGAGAGTAACCTCCGTCCCTACTGTCATTGAGAAGGAAGAAAGGATTTTATCGTAGAGCATCATGGTCTAGCTCGGGGGTGGCTAGTCGTAAATCCGTTAGGAGTGACTGAGCCTATGGTTGGGTGGAAACGAGCACCCATTTCAGCAGTCACTTCATGTTATCTGGTTCTGATAAGTATTTTCCCTATTTTATGTATTGAACTGGAATAATGGATGAATGCTTGGATTTATACATATGTGTATTTATAAATGGCTTCTGTGTGTAATGGTTATGATATGTGTATGCCTTCATCTCTTTGTGAACTTACAATTATGACTGAGAGTATATATGCACAACTTATCTCCTGAGGCTTCATGGGGCATAAGCTTGTAAGAAGACCGAGATATGAGATATCGTGTCGACCTGAACCTATCCATCTGAAGAGGATACCTCTTTCAGAATCCTTGTCATGCGATCGAGATTCCAAGCCCAAGTCCTTAACCATTTCATGATAAATCTTGGGAAGAATAGAGAATTTCAATCCTTGAAAAGAGGAGGTCTCTTCATTTGGAAGACGATATCCATTTGAGAGGACCCATATGACCAATACCTAGTAACCTTGGGCTAAGCCTACGAAAGCTAATTCCTCCTGGGTTCAGAGATCCTAAAGTCTGGGACTTTAGAGTATGATCGACCTTACTAGCCTTATAATGGCCAAAGGTAACTGGGAGACTCATTTTCCCATAAGGTTGACCGGCGTTAGGCAGTTCCCCAAGGGTTAGGGGGACCTATCTTATCAGCTAGACGAAGATCCAAAAACCCCAAAGGTCAGAGTTGTGAAGGGCCTAGAGCTATAGATCAAGAGACCCTTCGGGTTATTTCCCAGCCGTCAATTTACCAGGGATGCGTGGTGCTAGCCCCTTTAGTTTGGAGGTCGAGAACTTTGGGAGATAAGAGGAGGTTGCATCGAAACACTCCTAAACGTCGAATCCCCGAGGTAACCAGAGTCATAGATCTATAAATCTATGTGGCTAGATATCGACTGTGAGATCTGGAGAATGTTAGAAGCCCCTACAGTACGAGGTGACGTGGTGCAATGAAATCACCCAGGGTGATTTGGACCCCAACTTGACGTGCCCTGTGTCACCCTGACCCCTCCTACATGTTAGTTCTTGATATGTGTCCACCTAGCCAATGTGGTTGGTGAAATGACCGGGACTCCAGGACTCTGGGACTCCGGAGGATCTGGGATGTAGTATAGTAGAGAGACTAAACATTCTGAAGGATGGATCCATGTGGTAATCTTACGGGACTTCAGAATTTAGGAACTTCGAGTGGTCTCGTGTGTAGATAGTAAAGAGACATGAATTGCCGAAGAGCTAAAACTTTGAGTTCCTCCACAAATGACATAGGAGAAAGAGAGTAAGTCCAATCATAGGATCAAACTGTGCATGGTCTTCCACCATGGAGGAAGGAACTTGGAAATATCATGTGTGAGGTGGATCCACATGGCCCTCAAGCAGTGAACGCCTGAAGAACTTTGGAGAGATATATCCGTCGGTTTTGGGATCAGTTTTGAGAATGGAGACCATGGTTGGAGAACTTTGGGCGAGAAGAGTGTGGTAGAGAACTCAAATGAATGATTTGATCACTTAAGGAGAATGAAATTTTGAGGCCTCATCCCTAGGAAATCCACTCAGGGGTCGAGTGTGTTACAAGATGGGTGTCTATGCTTAGCCTTGACCTTTGACGCTCTAGACATTTAGCAATGCACTCAACAATTTCCCTCTTCATGCATGGAAAATAGTATTGCGTCTTGACAATTGCAATGGTTTTCTGATATCCTGGGTGTCCATCCTAAGAAGGTACATTATGAATCTCTTTTAATATCATACTCCTCAATTCTTGAGAATTGGGTACATAATTTTTTTTCCTGTACAAGAGAATTTCATCATTTCCCCATTTATAATATTCAACCTTTTGCTATATTTTACCTTGTTGTAATTTTGTTACTAACTCTGTGTATTGCAAATTTTCTTTTGCAGCCTCATAAATTATGCCTTTAAGATTAGTTTGGCACATGCTAATGGTAGTAGCATGAAGTTCATGCACTATAATGTTGAGTGCATCAACCACTTTGTTCTCTTTTCCTTTGATGTGCTTGATATCAAAGTCATACTCACAGAGGAATTCCAACCATCTTCTCTGCTTGGCATTTAAAGTTGGTTGATCAAGAAAATATGGTCTATCCTTAGCTCAATTATTTTTCCCATGAGGTAGTGCCTCCATTTATTTAAGGCATTCACTATGGCTTCCAACTCCAAATCATGAGTGGCATAGAGGCTTTCATTGTCTTTCAATTTTCTAGATTTAAAACATACCACAAAACCATTCTGACCGAGGACTCCACCAATTCCTTCTTTAGGATATGCAATTCCTTGGACTGTTCTTGGGTTCCCTTCCTCATTCAAGAAAGTAAATTCCTTGTTATGAAAGTCTAAGACAACATGGTATTAGTATAACCAATCCATACCAATTAGACAATCGTATGAACCCAAGGGAAGGATGTTCAAGTCTGCCTTGGTACTTAGCTCATTTATGTCCATTGGACATGATTTAATCAACTCAACAACTTTTGTCTTGGCTCCTATAGCCAACTGCACCAACCAATATTTCCAATGCTTGCTTCTTGGCAATTGAAATCTTTCCACTACCTTAGGATCTATATAGCTATGACTAGATATTGAATCTATTAAAATAGTAAGGGCATGGTTATTGATCATACCTTCCACTTCAATCATGTGTGATTGGAATTCTGCTTGCTTTTTGTCCAGGACTGCATAGATCCTTGTAACACTTCTTCCCACGTCCTCCACTGTTTCATCTTGTTGTACATTGTGGAAAAATCTCACTTTGTCACTTCTATGTGGACAACCTCTATACATATGATCCCCTTTACAACCCCAACATTGAATGGGTGTCTTCCTTGCCCTTTGCCCACATGTCTCAATCATTCTGGGCTCTTTGGGAGTTTGTAGTTCCTGAGAACTATTTCCAAAGAAGGGTGGTTTGTTTCCC
Source organism: Picea sitchensis (assembly GCA_010110895.2). Classification (NCBI taxonomy): domain Eukaryota; kingdom Viridiplantae; phylum Streptophyta; class Pinopsida; order Pinales; family Pinaceae; genus Picea; species Picea sitchensis. Next base: position 36,352 of record SNQJ01S0068793.1, read on the forward strand.
TTCTTCCTCAGTTCCATATTGAACTTCTTCTTGTCTTCCCAAGCTCTTTGGAAAGTAGGATTTCCCTTATGTTGATCCTATAAGCACTTGGCTCTTCTTATGGTTCCCTCCAAAGTTTTAGGATCATCATACTTAATTTTATCATTGATGAAAGATGGTAGCCCACTCAAATATCTCTGGATCTTAACTGTCTCATCCTTGATTAAGAACACATACTTCAACAGTTCTAAAAATATCATTTCATACTCATCAATGGTCATGCTGCCTAGTTTGAGTTCAAAGAACTCTTTCATCTTTTTGTCACAATACCTCTTGGTTAAGTATTTCTTCTCAAAATGCTTCTTGAATTCCTTCCATGTAACATTCTTCTCTCCGATGTGTTTCACTTGCACAAGATTATCCCACCACATGGATGAATTTCCTTTCAGTTGATAAATATCAATTCTTCCTTTCACATGAGAAGAATAATTATGCAATTGGAAATATTTTCTCATGCCCAACAACCATGTCTCGACATCTTCATCTTTCTTTTGCTCTCCATCAAAGGTAGAAGGTTTGATCTTGTTGATTTCTCCTCTCAATTCATCCACCTCAGACCTCTCATGCTTCCTGACAGGGGATGGAATTGAGTTTCTATTTTCTCTCCTTTTGGATTGTCTTTGAGAGTGATGGTGTTGTTTGTTATCACTCCTAGATCTTCCTTTTTCCTCAGGGGTCTCGTGGCTTCCTGATTTGATGGATCCACTCTATTTATCCAACTTATTTTCAATTCTTTCCAGGATCTGCATCAACTTCATATTGAAGTATTCCTGCTTCTCCTTGTATTTCATAAGCCTTTCATTATCATCCTTGTGACTTTGGACATATTTCTACAAATTTCTAATGGTATCTTGATCTGAAAATGAAAAGGCTTGAGTCCCTTTAAAATTGAAAGTGTAATTTGTATGTGCTTGGGTAATAGGATCAAGTTACAAACTCGTAAAACTTAATGAATTTTTACTTAAACATGATTATCATAAACAAACATAAAAACCATCAAAATAAGCATATTAACACAACAAAATGATAAAGGAGTTCACCCCTCTCTTGGGCTACATATTTTGGTCCAACTTCCAATGGATTATTTTCATTAATGCTCAAAGTGTCAAAATAAATACTTTACAATTCTCAGAATGAAAAATAGATAGCTTCAATGTCTCCAGAATGTCCAAAAACCCCTAGCTAGGCTCTTCCTGCACCTGGTTTAGCCAAAAACTGATTTGAAATAACTTCTTGGAATTTTCTCCCAATTCTTTGTTATCTCTACTTGCCAAAACACACTTGTGTGTGACCAAATTAGCTCACGAGTTTTTCCAACGCAAAAAACCTAGCACCGCACTCGTTCCAAAAAAGTTGGCATTTTTTTTTGAACGGTTAGTGCACCAAGCGCCTTAACCATTGGAGGTCCTGGTCGCATGTCCACCATGTGGCAACATCCTAGCACTAAAACCAGAGTCGTTGGAAACCTGTTGGAACCCGCGCACGTGGACTGACCATTAGATCCCTTCATGGATTAATCGTTGGATGATATAGGTGGTCGAATGGTATAGTAACCGTGCATATGGGTCATATGGTAAGTGGTGTGACTAAGGGTTGGGGCTAAGCTCTGATCCTTTCTCCACCCGACCAAACCTTACATTAAACTTAAATAAAAATTCAAAGCATATAGGGTAAGAAAAATATGGTAGGCGGGTCGGTGGCCCGACCTACGCCAACACTCTACCACTTTCCCTAGAGATTGTAGGTTTGACCCCCATAGACTCCACTAAATTTTAAATACTGGAGGGGTGCCACATGGCATCCCATGGATGGTCCACGTGACACCATACTATTCATCACCCTGAATTCCATATGTCCAAACTGGATTGGTCCACGTACAAGCCTACCAAATTCCCTGCCCAGTCACCCTACCACGTAGCTATCCACGTCACCCTGCCATGTGTCAGTATGGTATGCACAGTCACAAAAACTTTTGCCTATTTGGAAAAGTGGGAAAAATGAGATATCTCTCACATATGACGTATGTTTGAACTCATTCAAGTTGTGTTGGGATCATGAGGATGAGGCCTACACACGAGTCCATTTTCAAGCAATTTCGAGCACTTTGATTTTTTAGCATATTTTGATCCCCTTGAACACTCCACCCCATTGGGAAGATTTTGGACCTCCAAAAGACTACTTTCAGTATATCTAAAGATGAGGGTACAATTCCATCACCTTTCCAACCTCAATCCATCTAGATTTTCTTGGAATTGTGCCTTTAAGACCAAGTTCACAAAGGTATTCCACATTCCCTCATTTTGAAGTTCTCATTCTCTTGTAAAGGATTGTATCCTCATGTAGTTCTAAAATATATTATGGTGATAAATCATCTATGGAAGGAATCTGAGCATGCTCTCCTGGATCATCAATCAAAGGAGGCTCATACAATCTCAAATTCTCAACATTAACAACTGCATACATTTGAATATAAGGAGGAAAATCCAAATGGAAGGCTCTTTTCAAGAATATTGAAAGGTCCATATCTAATTGGTTTCAGTTTTTTACCTTCTCCTTTAAGCCTCTCATTTCTAATGTAAAGCCAAAATTCATATCCAAATTGGAAACTGTGATCAACACGATGCTTGTCATGTCTTGTAAGGTAGCTAGAGAGGTAGTGGGGGGGCCTAGAGGGCCCATAGTGATAATAGTGGAGGTCATTCATTGTAAGGTGGACTAGGTACACTATATTATTAATAAGGCCCACTATGGTAGTTAGATATAATAAATGTAAGAGGACTTCTTAGAAGGTTCTACTTCTAGAAGATTCCTCCTCTAGAATGTTCTTAGGTGA
>SNQJ01S0068794.1:15323-44676 GCA_010110895.2 Picea sitchensis
GCCTCCCTCCTCTTTTAATTTGGAGCATGAGATTCAAAAGATTAGGATCTCGGTGCCTATGTCATAGTTAATAAAAAATGAGGACTTCAAAAGGTGCCTCTCCAAAGTGTTGCAGCCCGAATATTCATCTCCTCCCACAGACTCAGTCAACCTCCAAGATGAAAAGCTAGTTGTCATACTAGGGCCTTTGGTAGAGGATAGATATGATTTATCACCTCATTTCTATACATCATTGAATATTCATGACAAAGTATTGCACAACTTCTTGATGGATTCTGGGGCATCTCACAATATTATGCCTAAAATTCTCATGGATGAGTTGGGGTTGGACGTTACAAAAACCTATCACGACCTGTATTCATTTGATTCCAGGAAAGTGAAATGCCTCAGGATTATCAAGGACCTAGCTTCCTCCTTGTTCCAACTTCCAATGAAGAGTGTGGTCATGGACATTGTGGTAGCTGATGTCCCCCCTAATTTTGGGATGCTCTTATCTAGATCCTAGATCAAGACACTAGGGGGAACTTTGCAGATGGATCTTTCATATGCCACCATTCCTATGTTTGGAGGGGAACATAGAAGGCTTTATAGAGAAGCACAACTTGCTTACATTATCAATGATGAAGCGAATCCTATCAACCACCCCATCTTTTCAGTCGATACTAATTTAGGAACCAATATATTGCAGCTCTCTGATGTTCCTCAGCCACCTATTGAAATAATAGAGAAACCTATTATCTTTTGTGAAGATCCTCCCCCCAATACCTCTGTTTGGAAAATGTTTTTTGATGGAGCCTCTTCTAGGGAAAGTGTTGGTGCTGGAGTAGTTTTTATTTCCCCCTCCCAAGAGACCATATCTTTGTCTTGTAAGTTGGAATTTGAAACAACAAACAATGTGGCAGAATATGAGGCTCTTGTCTTGCATTTGAGAGCTGCCAAAGACATGAAGATCGAGGAGCTAGCAGTGTTTGGGGATGTTGAGTTGATTTTTCATCAAGTTAGAAATCTGTATTAGGCTAAGCATCCCAGGTTAACGGCCTATAGAAATGAAGTCTGGGAAATGATTGATAGTTCCTTCTTGGCTTTTAATATCTCATTTGTCCCAAGGGAGGAGAAATCTGTGGTAGTTTCCTTGGCAGTCTCGGCAAGTAATTTCAAGGTCCCTTTGCCCCCAAAACTCAAGTATGAGGTGGAGATAAAATATAGACGCTCTATTCCTGACAATGTCAAACATTGGAAGGTATTTGAGGATGATGTCGAGATAAAAAAGTTCCTTGAGATAGTGGACGAATTTTCTTATTTTCATATTGATCAGGATCAGGATTTTGGATAAATCCCTCATGCTGATATTTTTCTCAATAAAATTGCTAATCATCATATTGTTCAGTTGCCTAGTAACCATATTCCAAAGGGGCTTGTCCCTTTGGAGAGATTGTTTGACATAAATGATGTTGCTATAAAGGTTGAAGGATCAACTGAAGAGGATGATGTGACTGAATGCAATCTAGGAACAAAGGAGGATCCCAAATGTGTCAAATTGTCTAGTTGTTTGTTAAAGGAGCAAAGGGCTGAGTATATCAATCTTTTGTAGGAGTTCACTAATGTGTTTTCTTGGACATATGAGGACTAAAGAACATATGACACCAACATCATTGAACACAAAATCCATTTGAAAGAAGATGTCAGACCTTTCAAGCAGAAGCTTAGACAGATAAATCCCATGTTGCTGCCTATTATGGAAAAGGAAGTCAAAAAGTTGTTGGATGCAGAGATAATCATCCCCTTGGGATTTTCGGAGTGGGTAGCTAATTTGGTGCTTGTGAGGAAGAAGAATGGGGAAATCCAGTTGTGTGTCGATTTCAGAAATTTGAACAGAATCTCCAAAAAGGATAATTACCCCTTGCCGAAAATGGAGCACATTTTGCAGAGAGTGACTGGTTCGTCCAGGATGTCTATGGTCGATGGTTTCTCTAGGTATGTTGGCCCTTGACCAAGTTTTGGGATAATCTTGGTCATGTAACCTATCTTGGGACTTCGACACCCTATCAAAGGAAGAGCGCAAGATGAAGCAGAGATCAAGGGATCTCGGCCCGCTTTTGGGTCCCTTTTAGGTTTTTGGGAATATGTAATGGGAAAGGGATGTCAGCCCGTGGGTTTAGCCACGCTTAGGCCCACTTTTGTAATGTATAAATAGATAGAGAGATAGATATAGAGGTGTATGTGATGTAAGCTAAGTGATAATAGACTTTGTAAGTGCTTTGTGCATGACTATAAAAGGCTTGCAGAGCTAAGTGCAAGATGTTGTAAGAAGTTATAGAAGGCTTTATGTTGTAGCGCAAGGAAGAAGGATCTAGCGAAATGTGCAGATATTCTGTCCTATGCGAAGAAGGGTTTTTGTGGCTCTGTGCTATAACTAATTGAAGATGCTAATAAAGAAGAAGAGTTGGTGGATGTAGCCCTAGGGTGGGGGTGAACCACATAAATCTATGTGTTATGCTTTGTGCTTTGACTCAATGTGCTTGTCTCTGCTTTTGCTAATTGCTTTGATGTATTTATATAGATCCACTTATGCTTTTTTCTTCGTAGATGTGTGTGAATGTTAGATCTGACATGTATGAGAATGCTTAGTGCTGATCTACTGGATCTGATCTGTTTTACTATTGCTAAGTGCTGAAATACCTTAGATCTAAGTGCATGCTGCGGTGCTCTGTGCTATCTGTGAAGTATAATAAGGGTTGAATATTGATGAATGATCGGTGCTAAGTGCTCTGTAAGTGATATAATCACATATTTGTGTCTCAGCTAAGGTTGCAGACACCTGAGTCTTGCAACCACCCCTGCCTCTACCCCGGGTGAGACTTCATCTGCTTCACAGGTGTTGCCGAAAGGGTCGATAGTTAGGGTTTTTTTGGTGCACTGTTGTAGTGTTGAACCCTGAGCCTGCCCCTATGCCAACAAATGGTTCCGTTGCCGAGACTTGAAACTGTGATTGTTGGGAACTAAGGGAGAAGAAGCTTTGTGCGAAGATTCAACTGGAAACTGTGGAAGCTCTGTGTGTAGATATGTTGCCTTAGTGTGTATCTTTTTACTCGACCTGTGAAGCTTTGTGCCAAGAAAGGAAGGACAGATCTGAAGAAAAGAAGCAAGATCTAAACACTTTGTGCTCTAAGAAAGGTAAAAGTGGAAGTTTTTGCAGAAAATAGGTAAGATTTGTAAGCTCTGTGCTCTAATAAAGGTAAGAATAGTTAAAAGTTCTAGATCTGAAAACTTTGTTCTCTGTACAAGTAAGATAAGTGGAAATTTTTGTTTCTAGAGCATGGATCTAGGTATGTTTGATAGATTATGTCCTAGCTTAAAATCTAGGGCATTAATATATGAAAGAAAGTTTGATATGAATAAATCTGATAAGCATAATGATAGATATGTTATACCTATGCATAGAAAGAATGTTTGGACTAACAAATGGATGCGGGATCCTAGAAAGTATTTTTTGCAGGCTAGCTACCACGATCCTAGTGCGCAGTACATAAGAGGCTCGGGATCACTTAAAAGAAAGCGAGGAACACTTTTTACAACTGATAATTTAAAGCCCACAGACTAGCAAGTGTATACAATGATCATCGCGGCCTTGTTGTTCATTCCTGTGCAGTGTTTAAGATCATTGTGACCCTGATAATTTATCCCGAGTGCATATGTTCGACGATCTCACCGCAGTAGAAGAATCCGTAACCGAAGTTCTACTTGATTTAATGACTAAGAGAGTCATGTCGGAGAGAGGAGTATCTACAGGTGTTCAAGCATCATCGACGAGAGGACTAGTAGCCTCTACATCCACTGCTCGATCTGGACCATCCCAACAGGCTGATGAGATGCGTACTAAACACAAATAAAATATCATGAATGCCAAGTTGATTCCAAGCATTCTACTTGCCTATCTACCCCCTTTAAGCGGTGCCATCAACTGGAATAGTGTACCCAACGATTTTGACTATGCTTTGGTCATGGAGTACCTCCCAAAAGGGATACACGCAGTTCACGCTGACCAGGATAAGGTCACAGCATTGAAGTTCAGTGACTTTAACCTTGGTGACAGGAAGGCTTATAGCATGCTCACCCCACACAAGTATCTGACCATAACTAAAGGAAAGAATTCAAAGATCATCCTGCAGACATGGACTCAGAACCTCGTGTAGTCCACACTGCTCAATTTGATGAAGATCCTGCACTTCGGCAGACACGAGGAAGTGAATTCATGCGTCAAGTTGTTGTTGTCCTGCTATCATAGAGGATACTTATGGTTGAACCAACGCATCACTGTGGATCCGACCTTGATCAATCAGATCACAGGGCTGAGCATGCATGGCCCTGACCCACAGAATTATTACCCTGGAAAGACCTCAGACTGAGCATTAGTGTAGAGGATTAAAGAGACTTACGACGATGTCGAGAAGGGCATGCGAGGTTACAAGGTAGCCTCTATTCAAAGCAGCGCAATACGCCTTTCCTGTCAGTTGATCACAGGAAAGTTAGTTCGCAAGAAACGACCCACCCAAGTGACTGGATCCGTAGTAGACCTCGCAGAAGGACTTCAAATGAATTGGGCGAAGTACTTGGTAAACCAACTAGAACTAGACTGCAAGGAAGCACAAGACCAGGGATATGAGTTCCACTTCAGCTGGCTTCTCATCCTGATTGCATTTGTCACATGGGAGATGCCAGAAGGTGCGACCTTCCTGGACATCGAGCCCTTTGAACCTTTGGCTACGAAGTTCAGTACCTTATGGTACTCTAATGATATGAACAAGCAGTGGAAATCCAATGTCGTCTTCCATACTTACTACAACCAGTTGAAGCACGCCATCCAGTCTGAACCTTAGATGACCCTAAATACCCTCCACAGGTTTCGACCCTTAATGAAGTTTAGCGTGTACCGCCACTTCATTTATATAACAACACGTGTTGATGAGCACAAGCAACAATTGCAGTCATATTACAAGTTGACCGAGGAAGACATCGAAGAGATCACTAAGGACTAGTCGGCAGACCTTCTCATCCCAGCAAACCCCACGGAGCTGTCCGATATTGATAGCCTATAAACTAAGCTGGATACACTAGGACCAAACAAGACAAAGAAGCCGAAAGAGGTTCACGATGTAGACAGTGCATCTGTAAGGACTACCTCTATCACACCAGACGAAGGGGGTTATGGCGAATAGATAGAAGGTGCAGAAATTGAACAACAAAAAGGTGAAGTACCACTACCTAGGGACAAAGAGGACTCGTTGAAGAAAAGGAAGGTTTCACCTCCGAAATCTTCCTCCTGGAAGAAACCTAAAACCCCTATAACCAAGATGCAGACTACCCTCACATTGGATGATTTTAATTTCATCATTGCAGCTGTTGGCGATGCTTCATAGGAGATAGTAGAGAAGCAAGAGGCGAAGTAGGAGAAGATGTATAATCGTATCGAGATTGAACTCCAAGGAGTGCAGCAAGCACTCCAGTCTAGCCGCATAGTCTCCACTGTGCCTCTGACAACAGAAATAATAGAACCAGGAGATGAGCCAGCTCAACTCCACCGGATTGCTGATATGGTCCAAGCTCACCTTCGATGATCTCAAGAATACATAGCACAAGCCACCCAGGATTTGACACTGGTACATGGATTACTTGTCGAGCAGCGCAGTGCTACCAAATGAGAAAATCTTTCTCTTCAAGTATAGTGGGACAAAGAGAAAGCAGAGCTTCAACAGAGCAAGGAACAATTTCTCGCAGAGCAGCTCAAAGTAAAGGAACAGGTCAATAGAGCACTTCGCTCTGTGACCGTCATAGAGGTGAGAGATGAAGAATGAGTTCCACAGTAGGTGGCACATCTTGAATAAGTAATCCAAAAGCTCCAGCAGTGCATCACATATCTTGAGCTCCGTGCTATGCCCGAGACCCCTCAAGATATACGAGACCTAAGAGAGGCAACTTCCTACAGTGCAGTTGGCAGATTCAAAGCCCTTGCTTTGGAATGCAAGTAGCTGAGCTCTAGGAGCACTCAGACTTATGAGAACCTCACAAAGAATCTAGAGTTGCAGGCATTGGAGGTGCAACTCCAAGAAGAAAAGAAGCACCAAGATACGTTACAAGCGCAACTGAAGGCCTTGTCACCAGTCGAAAGGATGAAGAGGTTTCATGAGAAACATACTGCCCAGCAAAAGATCCATATGATCCAAAGTAAAGTGATGGAAGTCTCTCAAAGACTTCAACCAGTACAAGAGAGGGCATGCCAATTGTTCATTGAAGTTGAAAACCAAGGAGCAGAGCTTGAACAGGTTGTCATCACCACAGAACAATGATTAGAAGGGCCAGTAAATGACGCAATGATCTAGGAATTCATTGAGCAAGAGGTCATAGTAATGCAGTAGGTTGAAGCAACTCGAGCCAAGCTCAAGGAATTCGAGGAAGAAGTGCTCAGACCAGAGTGACTCAGGATGAGTCACAAGTGAGTGTTGGGGGCCTGTTGGCCCTTGACCAATTTTTGGGACAATATTGGCCATGTGACCTATTTTGGGACTTTGACACCCTATCAAAGGAAGAGCGCATGACGAAGGAGAGATCAAGGGATCTCAACCCGCTTTTGGGTTTTTGGGAATATGTAATGGGAAAGGGATGTCGGCCCTTGGGTTTACACATGCTTAGGCCCACTTTTGTAATGTATAAATAGATAGAGAGATAGAGATAGAGGTGTATGTGATGTAAGATAAGTGCTAATAGAGTTTGTAAGTTCTTTGTGCATGACTGTAAAAGGCTTGCAGAGCTAAGTGCAAGTTGTTGTAATAAGTTATAGAAGGCTTTGTGTTGTAGTGCAAGGAAGAAGGATCTAGTGAGTTGTGAAGATCTTCTGTCCTATGCAAAGAAGGGCTTTTGTGGCTCTGTGATGTAACTGATTGAAGACACTAATAAAGAAGAAGAGTTGGTGGACGTAGCCCTAGGGTGGGGGTGAACCACGTAAATTTGTGTGTTATGCTTTGTGCTTTGACTCAATGTGCTTGTCTCTGCTTTTGCTAAATGATTTGATGTATTTAGATAGATCCACTTATTCTTTGTGCTTCGTAGATGTGTGTGAATGTTAGATCTGACATGTATGAGGATGCTTAGTGCTGATCTACTGGATTTGATCTATTTTACTATTTCTAAGTGCTGAAATACCTTAGATCTAAGTGCATGTTGCGGTGCTATGTGCTATTTGCGAAGTGTAATAAGTGTTGAATATTGATGAATGATCGGTGCTAAGTGCTCTATAAGTGATATAATCACAGATCTGTGTCCCAGCTAAGGTTGCAGACACCTAAGTCTTGCAACCACCCATGCCTCTACCTCAGGTGAGACTTCATATGCTTCGCCAGTGTTGCCAAAAGGGTCGGTAGTTAGGGTTTTTTTGGTGTGTTGTTGTAGCATTGAACTCCAGGTCTTCCCCTGTGCCAACAGAGTACAAACAGATCTCTGTCTTGCATGAATATAGAGAGAATATGACTTTCACTACTCCTTGGGGCATGTTCATGTATGCTAAAATGTCCTTTGGATTGATGAATGCAGGAACAACCTTCCAACTTGCCATGTACATTTCCTTCATCGGGGAAAAGGAAAAATTTGTAGTCATCTATCTTGATGACATTACAGTATTTTCCAGATCTAATAAAGAGCATTGTTATCATCTGAAGAAAGTCTTCTTGAAGTGCATAAGGTTTGGTCTCTCTCAATCCTAATAAGTCTTTATTTTCCATGCAAGAGGGAAAATTGTTGGGGCACATTGTGTTAGCTGAAGGGGTGAAGATTGATCCAAGTCAAGTAGAGGCCATCCAGTCCTTATCTTTTCCTAGATCTAGGAAATAGGTTCAGTCTTTCTTGGGTAAAATCAACTTTTTGAGGAGGTTCATTTCTAATTTTGCTGAATTGGTTAAGTACATTACAACCATGCTCAAAAAGGGAAATGAAGTGAAATGGATTGCTGAGTCCATAAATTCTTTCGACCAAATCAAGAGGGCTTTGACTGAAGAACCTATGCTCATCAACCCTGACTATTCTAAGGAATTTATGATATTTTATTTTGCTTCATTTGATATACTAGCTGTTGTTTTTCTACAAAGAAATACATAGGGACTGGAGCAACCTATTTTCTTTTTTAGTAGAGCACTGAGAGATGTAGAAATGAGATATGATATCATGGAGAATAAGGCTTATGCTTTGTTGAAATCCCTTAAGGCTTTCATGATCTATATTCTGCCTCAGTAAAGGAGATACTGATCCAACCTGGTATCGATGGGAAGAGAAGCAAGTGGATCGCCAAAATTTTGGAGTTTGACCTGGAAATAAAACCCACCAAATTGGTGAAAGGCCAAGGTTTAGCCAGGTTAATGGATGAATCAAATTGCAAGGCATTGGGGTTTAATTTCATGAGTATAGACTCAATAAATCAACAAACCAAGATTGCTAGTAAAGACTCTCATGCCAACCCCAACTTAGCAGGATGCCCCTGGTATAAAGACATTGTATACTTCCTGCAAAAGTTGAGGCCTCCTGATGGTTTGGACAAAAACAAGGTGAGAGATTTGAAACTCAAGGCAATCAAGTATTGTATCATTGATCAAGTTTTGTACTGGAAGGACCCTCTAGGGGTTCTGTTGAGGTTTCTATGCTCACAAGAAGCCGAGAGACATATCACTGATTTTCATGACAACTCATGTGGGGGCATCATTTTTGGAGGACCACAACTTATAAGATCCTCAGAGCTAGGTTTTTCTGGCCCAGCCTTTTCAATGATGTTTTTACAAAGATTAGAGTATGTGCCAAGTGTCAGAAGTTTACTGGAAAGGAGAATCTCAAATATTTGCCTTTGAAACCTGTAATGGTTTCTAGACCTTTCAGCAGTGGGGTCTCGACTTCATTGGAGAGATCCACCTAGCCTCAAGTGGCCAACATAGGTGGATTTTGACTGCCACTGATTATTTTACCAAATGGATAGAAGCCATCCCTACAAGGAGTATGTCCCACAAGGTGATCATAAGTTTACTTGAAGACATCATGTCCAGATTTGGCTGTCCAAACAGGATTGTTACAAACAATGTTGCCTCTTTCAGAGATGAGCAATTAATTAATTTATGTGAGCAGTATGGGATCACACTAGTCCACTCTACTCCCTACTACCCTCAGGGAAATGGTTTAGCAGAGTCTTCTAACAAGAGCCTCATAAATATCATCAAGAAGCTGTTAGAAGACAACAACAAATACTGGGATTCAAAGCTGAAGTTTGCATTATGGGATGACATAGTTACAACCAAAAGGTCACTGGGCATTTCCCCTTTTCAACTGGTGTATGGGTTTGAGGCCACTTTTCCTTCTCATCTTGTTTTTCATGTGGCAAAGTTCCTCCAGGACTACCAAGGAGAACCTTATGACATGGTCAGGAGGATACTGCAGTTGGTAGAAGTGCAGTAGACCAGGGAGCAACCACTTGATAAATCACAGGACCATTAGCAGAAGATAAAGTGAGCCTTTGACAAGAAAACAAGCAAGGAAGATTTCCAGCTGGGGGATTTGGTGCTCAAGTGGCATGCTCCCAAGAAATACAAAGGAAAACATGGTAAATTTGAATCCTTATGGATTGGTCCCTTCAATATTTCTGAGATATTTTCGAATAACACTTATAAGTTGCAGAATTTGGAGGATTTTGAAGTTTTGGGTGGCCCTGTCAATGGGCATTTTCCGAAGAAATTTTTTGTTTAGGCCGTGACTGACATTCCACCATTGTAAATACCACTCCTGTCTTGTTTTTATTTTTATTTTTTATTTTAATAAATGACTCCATAACCCAAATCTAAGGCATTGGAGCTGCACATTCTTGCTGGCTCACAGGGAGCATGCCATACCCTGTGGAGCCAAATGTTATTACATGAAGTTGTCTGGAGTCATATGTGTTTGTGGTTAATTTCTTATTCTGTATCTTGGCCCTATCTCTCTCCTTTTCGTAGGCCAGGTCATGAATATTTCCCCTTTCAACTGTTAAAGTCAATTTTTGTTTGCCCCTTTTTGTTTAAGCAGCCTAGTTTCCCTTGATGTCTTACCCGAAAGAAGTCTCATACTCAAAACCTTCTTTATTTTTCTCTAAGTATAAGAACTCATCCCCTTTGTTGTAGTCACTTTCCTCTCTGTTTTTCCCAGACCACAACCAGTCATCCAAGTCCATTGTCCACACAGGCCTTAGCCATGGACACCAAGCACATATTTCATAATAGTTCATGTTGGGCTTGAAACGCAAGCAACAGGCAGGTTTAATATTTCAACGATGGAGATTCCAGGATCAGTTCAGATCAGTGGCTCACGGACATTCATAATTTCAAAGTTGCATGAAGTATAGTGCCATGAAAACCCCGAAACCCAAAGTGAGCATGAGCCATATATCTTAAGGGATGACTGGTGGCAACAGATCCGAAGGTTTGTGGAAATGGGCTTCGAGATTTTTGAAATGAGAAGTGCGTAAAGTTCCCTAAGATCTGAAGCCCAGACTCTTGAAGTAATCTGAGCCATCCAAGCCAAAGGGATATGTGGAGGTAGATCCCTCACTTTAGAGTTTGACGCTCTAGAGAATCATGGAAGTCAAGTATTGAAAATTCCCAAAGTGTCGAAGTGCCAAAGTCCTGAAGCGTCGAAGTGCCGAAGTCCTGAAGCACTGAAGTGACGAAGTCCCGAAGCACCGAAGTGCCGAAGTCCCGAAGCACCGAAGTGTCGAAGTGCTGAAGCGCCGAAGTCCCGAAGAGACAAAGTGTCGAAGAACATGGCACACTCATCAGTCATGACATGTGACGCTCCTTCTAGGTCTGTTGGGTGTAACATTCACCCATTTCCATATGACATGTGTCACCCTTCTTTCCATGACACATCAGTAGTAATGACGTCGTATGACATTCGACCACCAAGTCACTTCAGTGTTTTCCCTATGGCATATTTTCCATGTTTCACATTTGAAACTTCCGAAGCTAGAAGTGTCGAAAGCCCAAAGTAAATATGGACCATCCATCAGCGGGGACACACGACAATAGTCCACAAACTTCAAAGGAAATTGAGGTTTGAGATTTGATTTTAATAGAGTCTGGAGACTCGAAAGCATCTCAGTTGTCGATCTCAGGAGGCCACGCATCATCAGATCCATAGCTCCGGATAAAAGAAATTGAAGGTAGAGGAGGTTTGAGATTTTATTTTCCCAGAGTTTGGAGACCCGAAAGCATCTCAGTCGTCGATCTTAGGAGACCACGGGTCATCAAATCCAGGGATTTGGACAAAAGCAAGTGGAGCCAGAGAAAGTTTGAGTTTTCTGAAGTCCGAAGACTCGAAAGGATATCGGTCGTTGATCTACGGAAGCCACATGTCATCAGATCTATAGCTTCAAATAAAATCATTTGGGGAAAATGAGGTTTGAAAATTGAAAACTCTAAAGCCCGAATCGCAAAGAAAATCGTGACCGACAATTTGAGAAGGAGTAGATATGATAAATCAATCTAAAATAACTAGAGATGAGTCGTTGATCAAAGGGCCTCATCTGAGATTGCAAGATCAGTGGTCACACTCCATTGAGGGGTCGAAAGGTGCTCAAGCTTTAAAATTTGGAGGGCGGGTCGCAATCAGAACCACAGTTTTGAGAAGGGGACAGGTGGTGGCTCGTGGTGAATTGTGGGGGGAAAAGAAGTTTGGTTTCAAACCACTCTTGGCCATGCCCACAATCACATGTTGGCATACGATCATAGCCCTAGGTCACATCTAAGAAGGAAACAAAGGAAAAGGATCTAGTGCCCGAGCCCGGGGGCGCCAAGTACGTGGAAAATTTATCAGTCATGACACATGGGACCCGTCTAGCACTGACACATGGCACTCATTTAAAGCATTTTTAGACATGACTTCATCTTTTTCTCAAGTGGCACATGTCACCTCTCCGTCCGCAACACACATAGTGATGACAGGTCACTCTCCGGGAAGTGTTTTTGTTTAGTGCCATCTCCAAATGAAGATAGAACGACCATAAAGTTGGTGGGAGGATAAGCTTGGAAGCGATGCTAAATCTGGCAGGTGCACCTAGATCGCAGATCGGGACTAGATCAATGGACACAGTCCATTGCGAGGATGCAACATGCTCGGGCGATAATTTTCTTGAGCGGTCCTGAAATTGAAACCATGGTAAGGCAAAAGCAATACGTGGCGGAAGGTGGTAAGTTGCGGGATCAAAAGAGGTGTGAATCCAAACCACCTTTGAGCGGCTCTGCAATCACGTGTTTATATAACATCCTATCCAAAAGTAGCACATGGCCACCCCCTAAGCATTAAGTCTCGTGGTGTTCTCGAGAAAAGGCAGTTAATGGAAGGAAGGAGTTGTGGTTGAAACCTCGGCTCACTCCATAAATGGAAGGCATGGAAGGTCTATCCATGGGGACTGAACCGTCAGCCCGTGGTACCTCTGTAGATAGATTTTCCATTAGACCCATGCTGATCTGAGCTCGCGTCTGAAAAAGGGGTGCATATTCAGTCTGACAGAAGAAATTGCAGATGGAAGGCCTTGAATGCAGGGTCTAGATTGTGCTCCTGGTGGTCATGGACAGTTCTGAGTATAAATGTTTCAATTTGATATTTTGTTAAGGGTCAATTGGTTGAGCAGAGCTCCCTATTTTTTAATGTTTGGATGCCAGAGCTGTTGTCTAGTTATGTATCAAATTTGAGACTTTCGTATTAATAGAAGTCATCCTCTTTTCATCTCTCTGTTCAAACTGTGCTAAAACACTCGGGCATGGAGGATCCATTCGAGGGTTGTGATGGTATTGTAATGTAGATTTGATTATAGTGGTATTGTGACTAGTTTTAATTAGCTTCCTTGTTATCTTATTCCCTCTTACGCTGAAAGATTCAGGCATGGAGGATCCAGTTGAGTTGTTGTATTTTCATTGTGATGTAGATTTGATCATTATGCTGCTGTGACTATGTTCCTGTGACATATTTCAGTGTCTTAAAGTCGCTTCCTTGGAAGAGACATACGATGGTGTAGTGTTGCAGGTGCGGAGTTGTCAGCAGGGAGTGTCGCTTGACAACCTCTGCTAAGATGAGGTTCTTTTAACTACCGCTATCAACGATGAAGTGAAACAGGGTACCCTTCACCCACATCTGTGAATGAAAAAGGTGATCTCCATCCTCTGGCTCGTCTCGTTCACCAGGATGGAGCTTGGTGGTAGCAATGATAGCACTGAGTTCTGCATCAATGATCTGTCTCCCCCTTTTTGGTTATGACTCAGAGTCAGAACCTGCATCTAATTCAGAGGCTTTCACCTCAACCACCAGCGACTGCTTTGAGCGAAAATCAACAATGTTATTCCAAGGGCTCTTATGAAAGTCGCACCACTTCCTGATATCTTTCATTGTCTTTTCAGTGTCCTTCTTTGCTTTTGGTATGGACTGGTTTTCTTGAGGTGGTCCCTCTTTTCTTTGTCCTTTATTCTGCAGGTCAGGGCCTCCCTTTCCTGGATTTTTCTGTGAGGGATTCTGAGGCCCAAATTGTTATGTATTTTGTTTGAGCTTTTTCTTGATTTTGACGGCATATCGGTAGGCTGCACACAAGGATGAGATGTCTAGAAAATCCATTTCGTCCTGGATGTATCTATGCAGACCACCGCGATACTTGAGCACTAGATGTCACTTAGAATCTTTGATACCCATCTTGGTGCACAAGGTATGGAAGATATTTTTGAACTCGGGCATTGCTTGGTCTCTTTCCTGTCGCAGTGTGGTCCATTTTGTAAACAGGTCATCATAACTTCCTATAGGGTAGTATTGTTCCTTAATAACATCCTTAAACGAATCCCAGGTGACTATGTTTGTAAATAATG
Organism: Picea sitchensis; assembly: GCA_010110895.2. Taxonomy (NCBI): domain Eukaryota; kingdom Viridiplantae; phylum Streptophyta; class Pinopsida; order Pinales; family Pinaceae; genus Picea; species Picea sitchensis. The sequence continues at coordinate 29,231 of SNQJ01S0068794.1, forward strand.
AGGGTTCATATGTTTCCTTCTGCTCACAGAAAGTTTCCCACCAATATTTGACATGGGGAATAGCTTTGAGGAGCACAAAAGTAATCTTTTCTCTATTCGAGAAGTTATGGACAGAGAAATACCCTTCTAGCAGATTGAACCATTTATCTACAACATCTGTGTCTATCTAACCTTCAAATATATCGAAGTTTATTTGTACCTTGAAGGGGGTAGCGCCTTCGTTTGAGGAAGATGCATTGCATATTGGTAGCCACCAAAGGATTTGCACAAAACTATTCATCATCTCGTTACTCTGTTGCGCAAGGGATTCCTCGAGCAACAATTTGAGGGGATCTTTTGTCCTGCCATATTTATTTTCTCCCACCATCAGAGGTCACTTGGGCATGCAAGAGTTTTTTTTCTCAAGCAAAACAAGCTCGAGACCCAATTCTTTGTACCCTGACCTCATTGGGGACATGCATTAAGAACGACAAGGAGCAGACCACTCTAATACCACTAATCTAGATTTTATGACCAAAATGAAATGAATACAGATTATTATCAAAAGATTCTTAACACAGAATAATAGATATACAGTAAAATTGGTTTCTATTCAATAAGGAAATAAGCTGAAACTATAAAATGCAGCGGAAAACAAGCTTTCTAGAATGGTGGCGGATTATCTCTGAGAAGAGATGTGATGGTTGCACTCATTCACCAGACGATGATTAAAATGAGGCTCTCAAGGATTTTTTACAATAAACAAGAATGTCAAAATCCCTAGACATCCAAAAACCTAACCCTAGGAGATGAAGCGCCAAAAGTCATGTGGGCCCCATTTGGGTAAGTTAGTACATCAACTTCCCGGGGTCGTAACTTTTTCATACGATCTTTGTTTTAGGTGCACGATAACCCATTGGAAAGGTATATCTGAAGAATATACATGTTTTTTGTGGCAATCCCTACACATGTTGACTAAGGTGAGCCCTAAAAATGTCTTTTAGGCCTCAAAACGGCCTCGGAAGTCAGGGACCCGAAAACTAGAAAAAAACTGTTGAATTGGAAAATTGCCAAAATGAGCCATTTGGAATAGGTGGGAGGCCACCGACATCTATATGGATCACTTTTAGTGAGTTTCTCTGTATTGGAATATGAGTATTTTTATTCTCCCTATATGCCCTACTACTTTGTTGACTGTCGTTTGTCTGATTCCCATTGTAGCCTCCTTGTATTTGAATGAGCTTTGTTAAGAGTTGTGTTGTCTATTGTTTGCTAGTAGTCATATGTAGTTGTCCTGCAACTATAGATTCCAACAATTGTTGGACTTTGTCTTCACCCTGGTTCCCCATGCTTCCTTCTAGTTCTAACTCTGATGGGATTTCTTCTGACTTCCTCTCTAGTGATTTGTTAGAGGGTTTTCCTCCACCCCCCCTATTCCTCAGAATTATAGGATGGAAGAATCACCACTGTATGAACATAATCTAATTTCCTTCCCATTGTTTCCCTTCACTATAAATTGCGTGGATTTTTTCGGAAAAAACCCTGAAAAACTATCGAAATTAAAATGATGATAACTTTAGTTCTGGGACTCTGTTTTGGATGATTTTTTTTTTGAAATTGAGCATTTTTTTGAGAGGAATTCAAATACCCAGTTTTTTTGGCAAATTGTACTGGGAAACATTCATATATGAGTCTAAAGTGCGCGGTCCTCTTTTTTCCCTAAAAACATTCTGCAAAAAGACCCCAAAATTTTCTCCTTCTCTAGCTAAGAAAAGTGCTCTAATGTAATCATAGGCTAGAAAGATCACCAGCTCTGGTACCACTGTAATATCCTTGACCCAAATTATTAATTCTTCCTATGTGAAAATTATATGAAACCCTTACAATAATTTTCTCAATGAGGAATATTATCAAACACATGGCAAGCATACATAAATAGAGCAGACTAATATGACATCTTATTATGAATGGGAACACAAATACAAATATCTCTAGTGGCTATAAAAACAGCTGCAAAACAAGACTAGGAATATAAACTATTGGGTGTTAGGAAGCTACACAATCTGCTACAAAACACACAAGGAAACTCGGTATGATGCCAACATAGAAATTGAGGCTCTCCAAGCCTCCCACTGCTCCGCTCTAGTATACTTTAAGATTTTCAGAAAATACCACAAGGCAAAGACTCCAAATAAACTCTCCTTTGTCTAGCTAGGGTGGGTATTGCACTAGGGAAACTAAACCTGCATTGGAAGGGTTTTCCCAAAACCCCAACGAAAACGTTGGCTATAAGAGCACTCAAATAAGATATCAAATCATAGTTCCCAAGGAGGTAGGCTCCCCTTCTATTTATTCTTCTTCTCTGATTCTTCTAGATCTTCCTTCTTGACCAAATCAAACCCTCACTTGATTAAAATATAATTATTTATTTTATTTAATATCTCTTTAGGGTTTGATACTTTGACTCCCATTTTTCTTTGTTGACTATAGACTACGCGAGTCGTGTAGGATAATGAGTCATCAATTTGAGGGGGAAATTACATATTAGGTGTCATATTTCAATATGAATTTTTGAGGGAATGAAATAAAACACAAAGATATGACAAAAAACATGGAAATACAATAAAAATTTATTTCTATCAGTGACTGAAATATGCAGGAAATACAAAACTACAGAGTGAAATAAACTCGTTAGAATGGTGGCAACTTATATCTAAGAAGAGATGTGACGACTACACGCATTCGCAAGATGGATTACAATGAGGCTTCAAAATCCTTTTTAACATAAAGAACCAATGAGAGAAAACCTTAAACATACAAAACCCTAACCCTGTGAGATGAAACACCAAAAGGTTTGTGGGCCCTGATGTGGGTAGTTGATACATCGACTTTTTGAGAGCATAACATTTGCATATGATCTTCGTTAGGGCACTCGGTATACAGTCGAAAAGGTCTAGCTGAGAAGTACACATTCCAAAGGGCCCAATACAGGTCTTTACCTAGCTATAGGGCACTATCACGCCAAAAAAACGTCATTTAGGGCCTCAAAACAACCCCAGAAGTTCAGGACCTGAAAAATCGTAGAAGAAATGCCAAGATGGAAAATTGTGTCTTAAGCTAGTAGACTAGGTGGGTGGCCACCGATATCCACTTGGATCAGATTTACATGTGAATTGTCTCTACCTTTCAGATGTTTCTGTAAATCCAAGGTCCCCCACCCCCAACAAGTTGGGGGGTCTTAAAGATATCTAGGAGAAAACATGAGCATGTGTGCAAAAGGCAATATGAGAGATGATATATTCAATAGAAGACACCCAGAGATAGAGTTGGTAAAGACACAACAAAGGAATACTTTGCACTTGGGTGAGAATATTTCCACCTTTGGGAGCTTCCCCATAGATAGAACCTCTTTGGTGTGATCTATGATTACACAATTCCCATCTCCCCTGCCAACCTATTAAACCTTTCAATGGTTCCACCGTTATGGAATTGTTGAGAGAAAAAATGTAAAATATTTATACGAACTAGTAAGGTTAGACTATGATAAGGAAGTATAATGGGTTCGATCTTCCAACTTGGGTTATAGAAAAATGGTTAACATTGAGTACACTTTGGACTCAAATGGATTCGTCAATAGAATTCCCTCACTATTAAGTCATGGTCTTTCAGAACAACATTTTTTTTCCAAAGGGATGGATGCCCATTCTCTCACTTCATTCCTCGTGTCCTGTACAAGATCTATTTTTTATCATGCCACCCCACTTACCTAATGAATTTTGGTTTCAAGAAATCTTAACTAAGACATGCTTATTGAATGAAGATCCTCAAGATTTTATACAAGTAAAGAAGAGGCACATATATGAAATTATTATAGGTGGAAATTATTAAATGATGCCATTTCTAATTGAGCTTCCATCTGCCAATATTGCTAATATTATCCTCCTTGCACATATTATCACATTGGTAGTTGCACTTGACAATGTCCTCATTTTTATTTTTATTTATTGTCTTTTATGAAAAAACCACTTTATGGGACATATATATTTCTTTTCTACATAACATGTGCAAATAGATACGATGCTACCTCTGTTAACCTTAAATTTCTTCCCAATTACAAAAAATGACAAGACAATGATGAAGCATTAAACAAATCATCAAAGCTCTATCTCTAATATCTTGAACCCCACCCCATTATTTACTATGTCTTCAATTTAAAGAAACAACTAGGGTTTGGTAAAATGGATACATAAAATGAGTGAATCTTTGAAGATGATTTGTCTAAAAGATTTCTAATTTTTAACAAGGATAAAGATTTTACAATTATGTACGTCAAGTGACATTCTCTTCATTATCAACCGAAAGAGAAATATTATTTAATGTAATTCACAACATTACCCAAACACTTTTTACATTACATCATTATTAGTCCTTGCTAAGGGAATATATCAATGAGTTTGCTATTGATTTGACATTAATTTTCTTTGTATTTTAAATTTATGTGTGTAGTGTAATGTTTAACTCAATAAAACACATATATATTTTTTGATATAATAAAAATATTTGTTTTTCTCATTTTTGATTGGTTGATATATTCCAAGTATTATTGTTGCCTTCGCGTATTTCAATATTTGAAAGTAATTACATAATCAATAAACTTGGTTATAAGTACCTAGTACCTTTTATATAAAAAATTAAGAAAAAATGTAAAAATGCCATGTGTTCTCTCATTATTACTATTCATTTATTTCATTATTATTGCATTTCAATAAACTTGGTGATAAGTACCTAGTACCTTTTATATCAAAAATTAAGAAAAAAAATAAAAATGCCATGTGTTCTCTCATTTTTTTTTTTTTTTAAATAAAAAGACAGAACCTGTTATATTAAGCTTTCAAAAAAGGATAGACATTTGGCATACATATGCCAGCTGTCCTGCCTATACAGGAAACCAGGACAGCTAGCCTGTCCATAGCAACAAGCAAAATTAGGCGTAATGTTTCGCCACCCTGCCCGAAGGAAACCAGCGATTATGACCATTATGCTCAACAGTAAAAGAAACATTGTGCTAGAGCTAACTATGCTAAGAACTAAAGAGCTACGTCTCTGATAAACAGTAACTGAAAAGAGTATGGAGACCATAAGGAAGACCAGAACCTATTCAGTCGAAGTTGTCGCCATTGACAGGGAGGACGAAGGGCTGCGCACATGTGGGGCATTGGCGCCGTGGAGTAGCTTTGGAGTAGGCTGCGTACAGCATGTCTAGGCGCTAGCTGACTCACACAGCTCTAAAGATTTGATCCTCCATGAGGTTGCGCACTTCAAAAATCAAATTTAGGTGTTCGGGAAGCAGGGACGACGGTGAAGGTGGCGAATTCCTTTCAGACTCCGCTTCCTTTTGACTCGGCGTCGTCCTCTGCTGCTGCATGTCGGCAGTACGCTCCGGCTGCGCCTCCTCCGCCTCCATTGCCTTGTAATCCAGTATTTTCCTCTGCGTCTGTGCCCCAACGATGGATTCCGGTGGCTCCTCCTCCACAGGGCAGGCCACGAATTTTGCACTTGGAGCTATGGTGGGCGTAGGAGAATCACCCAAATTGGGTGCAGTTGACATGTAACTGAAGCTCGTCGGAGGATCCCAATTGTCCGAGACAACGAACAACCATCTCTCGGAGAAGTCCAGTGGAAGCGTGATGGACAGGTCCTCCTCAACGTAAGTTCGAGGCGACGAGTTTGCTACAGTGGCACCATGCAAGATACCAGATATATAAAATATGCAGAATAGAAACGAAATGCTAGAAATAACAGAATAACAATGAAATATCCAGCATAATCTTCTCAATACACAGAAACGATATATGAAATAGCAACAGAAAAAGCACTTGAACAGAAATAACACTTGATTCAGATAGCAATGTTCACAGGCCTCTTCGAGGGGGCAACCTCCAATCGAGCAACGCTCTGTTACAATAATATCCAAGCTAGGGTTCTCAATACCCGGGGCAATCCTCCAATCGAGCAACGCTCGTTACAATAATATCCAAGCCAGGGTCTTCATACCCTCATTCCCATTTATACTGAAAAGAAGCATCTAGAGGAAGATCCTTCTAGCTTTAGGCGATTCTATTAGGTCTTCTTACATCCGGCCTTTATTCTACTTTTATTGAAAGGTCTTATTAATATTGACCTTATTACATCCTAATACATTGACCTACCTATAAAGTGTTAGACCTTAACATGTCCGGGCTTCTTTAAAACAACTTTGTCCTCAAGGCTTGAGATGTGGAAACGGGCCAAGAATGGTAGTCGGGTTCCCGCGGCATCTCATTGAGTCATATCTTACACGACGTAGAAAGCATCTCTTGATGGTTCACGGGACGTTAAAGCGACGCCCTCCGCCAATCCAAACCGCCCAGCCAGCCAAATGATCCTTCTTCAACTCGAAGGTTGGTTTGAAGCTGTTCGTTCCACCACCTTCTTCAAGGAGACATGAAAATGTGATGTAGCTTTGATCGACCGGGCAGAGCTAACTGATATGCAACTTGTCCCACACGCTTGAGAATTGGTGTAGGGCCATAAAATTTGGGTGCTAGCTTCCGACCGCCGCCTTGAGGGAAGTTTGTTTATATGGCTGCAGTCTCAGAAACAACTGATACCCTTCTGCAAATTGCCGCCCGGTGCCACCTTTGATCCGCTTGTCGCCTATCTCCACCGGGCCATCACTGCTCCTCTTTAAGGTGCCATGATATCTTGCTCGGATCAGGCGTGTGGTCGATCACCGACCTTCGAGGCACCAAGTAGAGAGAACTGACGCAAGTGGTTTCCTCATTCATAACCGCCTTCAAAAGGAGTCGCGCGATATCGGGAGTGGTATGTAGTGTTGTACCACCATTCGCGAGGGGTAACCATTGAGCCGCACTCTATTGTTTTTCCCGATGCAAAAGCACCTTTATAGGTTTCCAAACACTTGTTGACGACTCTCGTTTGACCATCCTCATTTGGGGATGATAAGATGAGCCGAGATGCACCGCGCCTTTGTAGCTTAGTTCTGCCAAAAATTGCTCGCGGAAAGTTGGGTCTCGATCTTAAACAATAGATTTTGGCATGCCAAGAAGCTTGAAGACCTGATCCATGAAAATTTGGGCCATCAAGATGTGAATGGGTGGGAAAGAGCACAAAATGGGCATACTTTGAAAGGCGATCGAATTTCACCACCATTATCAATCGATGACCCCGACGGTAAGCCCGAATAAAAATCCAGCAGATATATCCTTCCAAATATCGTGGGGAATTGGAAGGTTGGAGGTGCCCGAGATTTGACTGCTTCACCCTTTATTTGCGTTGGCATACCTCACATTCGTCCACAAACTGACGGATGTCCTGCTTCATGCCATCCTAAAAGGAACGCTTAACTCTCATATGTCTTTTAGTGAACCCCAGTGCCTCATTGCAGGTAGCATGAAGCTCAAAGATATACCGTGGATTGAGCTTCTGATTGTTTTATCATTTAGATACGTTTAATTTCAGGTACCATCCCGGCTAAGAGTACTCGTGGAGCTCATACTTTGTTCTTCAAATAAGCGAATTATATGAAAGCTTTTGGGGTCTTGGTACCTATTCTTGGTGTACGTACTTTGCAAACAATCCGGTACACGAAGGAAAGAGAAAAGGGATCCTTCGTCTTCATTTACAATAAGGGAAAAGACAATGTAGTGCATTCGCCACTACATTGTCTTTTCCTCTTGTAAATTATCTCATAATCATAGCCAAAGAGCTTTAGTGACCCATTTTGTTGCTCCTGCGAGGAAATGCTGGTTCCGGTGAAGTATTTGAGGCTTTGATGATCTCTGTCTTAATTTGGAATCGTTGCCCCAAGAGATAAGGATTTTCATAATCTTCAACTGCATGCAGAACGGCCAACATTTCTTTTTCATAAATAGGTTTGCCTGCATTCTTTTCCTCGGCTGCCTTGTTTGCCCAGAAGGCCAAAGGTCAATTCTCTTGCATAAGGACAACACAAATACCTTTCCCTGAAGAATCACAATCTAGGACAAAGGTCTTTGTCAAATAAGGAAGGTACAAGACTAGAGTGGTTCACATAACCTCCTTCAATTCTTGGAAGGATTTATCAACTGTTGGAGTCCAAGTGAAGGAGTTCTTCTTAAGGAGAGCTGGGTGTCAGAATCTTCCATAGTTCTTGACTTAATCCTATGAGCACATCCCGTGGAGGCCCAAAATCCACGCAGCTTTGAGAGTCTTAGGTGCGCCAATCTTGCATGGCTTCAATCTTCTTCGGGTCCACCCCGATTTTATCCTTGCTCCACTAGATGACCTAAGTATTCTACTGCTGAGGCACCAAAAACACATATAGACTGTTTTGAGAAAAGCCGTGGCCGAGCGAAAGTAGGTATCGAGGACTCATCCACATGAGTCGATATCTTTCCATGTCTTGCTATATATGAGGATATCACAAAGAAAACTAGGACAAAATGATCAAGAAAAGGACGAAAGGCATGGTCTATAAGGCTCTCAAAGGTGGAGGGGGCGTTATAATAACCCAAAGGGCATGACCAAAAATCGTAGTGGCCCTCATGAGGCGAAAGGCCGCTGAATGTCCACTTCATACGGATCTCGGGTGGGATAGCCCGAGCGACATCAAGTTTGGTGAAGAATTGGGCACCACTACCATCCAAGAGGTCATCAATGACCGAATGGGAATTTGTCTTTGATGGTGAGTTTATTAAGGCCACGAAGTCGATTACTAAGGCCAAGAACCTTCTTTCCTTAAGACCATGACCACCGGAGAGGATTAAGGACTCGTATTAGGATGGATGACCCCGACAGTAAGGAGCTCCTGGACCACTTTCTCACTCTATCTTTCCGGGCAAAGGTATGATATGGACGATGTTGGGGGAAGGCTTCCGACAAGGGGAATGGAATGATCATGGACACCATGGGAAGGAGGGAGTTTTTGGGGAGTGGAGAAGACTGCTTTGATGTTTAGACAAGATGGCTTTGAGGTCTTGAGGCACGGGTGGGATCTATGTGGATCGAATGGCATGGAGTTGGGCTTATGACACCAATGACTTTTTGAGCAATTCTCCATGCCATGAGAATCGATGATTTCAGGAGAGCCCGCGGTGATGCGTTGAAATTTATGTGTGTGGACACTTTGGTCAAATTGCATGGTTAAATTTTGAAAGTCCATGAGAATGGGACCTAAGGTCTGAAAATATCCGCAATTCCAACATAACAACACAACCTCCCATGCCTGGTTGAAAGTAAACATATGGGATTTGAGGTCGTAGTCACCTATTTGCAGCCATTACATTTTCACAACACCTTACATTTCATAGAGCCCCATTGGCAATCATGATTTGAAATTATTAACAACATGGATAAAGCAATGGGTTTCTGGGCGATGCGACGATGAATAGTGCTGTGGGTGTTGCTACTATCAACCAAGATGATGACTCTTCGGTGCCTGATATAACCGATTATCTTGAGAATTTGGGGGGCAGAGAAACCGCTGAGAGCATTGAGGGAATGATGGGTTCTTCTACAGAGGGTCGAAGGAGTGGTTTATTTCGAAGTCTCAGTGATTCAGAATAGGGGAAGTGTTACCATCATCTTCTGAATATCTCGCAGATGGCTACAAGAGCTTTTTGTCTTGGCATTTGTGGCCTCGAAATATTTGTCATCATAGCTATAACAAAGGCCTTTGAGTTGTCTTTCACCATTTCAGCCCGGGTCACTTTTGGATTTTTAGTGGAGCCGAGGGAGTAGTGGGGTTTGCTGGTTTAGGGCGCTGGAAAAAGGCCTTACTTTGGAGAGGAAACAATTTGTTGTGCTTCTTTGGTTTTTGGCAGCCTCCACCAAGTTGTAGGTCGAGCCATATGATGGGCCCAACCTCCTGAGGCCACTGATGAAGCACTCGCCAAAGAAGGCATTAGTCATGCCCTCCGCTCTAAAAAGCCGACCAAATGCGTACTTATGAAATCTCGACAGCGTTCTATTGTTTCCAATTTGGTCAAACGGCCCAAATGGTTGGTGCTCTGCACAAGCGCTCATAAAGCTCAACAACAAATTGTCCAAGCAATATATCCTTGATCGAAGCTTTTCTCCATTGCCAAGCCTTGCCAGTTTCTGATTAAGCATGGAGAACACCATCGTGAGTTTGGCCAGCCATCGTGATGCTAGAGAGAGAAATAATGTTCCATTTGTGTGACCCAACCAAGGGGTCTGAGCCATCAAATTTAGTGACATCCACTCATGGAAGGCGTATGTCTCTCTTTGAAAATGATGCGGTTGAAAGGAATGTGCAGAGGTTTCTCCTTCAAATTTTTAGGTGCATCATCATCGCAGAGGGGATTTTGAGTTTGGTGCGAGTGCTACAACGACCGCATCTAAGTTCATTTTACTCGGCTTTATTGCCGACTGCACGGCTATCTGGACGGGATGCATTCATGGAGGCATCACGGGAGCGCGGCTATAGCAGCGAGTTGTTGTAATTTTGTTGGTCCTGGCAACCATGTTGCAGGTGTTGAAGCGAGACTCTAACTCTTGGTTACAGGTATGGGCCATGAGGATTCGCGGATCAAAAGGGTGCCGTGGGGCTGTGAAATTTTTGTCTAAAAATGATATGATGAAAGTGATAAGGGCGCAGTAAGAGATGAGTCTAATGGGATAGGTCTCAAATAATGGTGAAAATGTAGTGATGAAAAGGGTGTGTTGGGTCAGAAACTTTTGCAAAAAATGATATGGGGAAAGTGATGAGGACGAAGATATGAGTCTAATGGTCTCAAGAATGCTGTGCTGTTTAATCAAGAATGTTGCGTTGCCAAAATCTTCAAATTCCGGAACCGGTAGAGTATTTAATTTAGGCAACAATACGATGTGGGTTAATAGATCTCACGCATTTAATTTGTTTATTGTTGTTTATGTTCCCTCTGTATTAGGTATTCAAGGGTTCTACGCATTGGCTTCCCTGCGGCTATAGCTCTCGATATACGTGCAAGGTCCAATATGAGTACTCGGCCCAATATCTCGGCGCACTAACTAAGGAGGATAGACTGCATTCTTAGAATACTACCCGGACACCTGTGTACTAGAGAGTATCTTCCCCGAAGTGTCGTTTCAAGTGACAATTTATAGCAGCCCCACGTCGATAGGTTTATCTACGAGGGCTTCGTGAAATCTAGGCCGTGTCCTATATACGTGTCACCGATGCTTACCACTCTAAGGTACCAACAAGGGCTAAGGGTGGACAACAACGCGGCGCTTTAAGAACTACTTGGTATTTCCTGTATGAATCCTCAACCGCTGGTTTATACAGAATCTTACGTATCTCAGGGCTTAAAGTGACGCCTAATACGCCTCTACTAAAAAATAACCCATTGGCTCTTTCAAGGAAAGTGCTCTTGATACTCACTTCTGTAAGATAATGAGAGCATAAAATATGCGTAATGAGAAACGAAATGCTAGAAATAATGTAATAACAATCAAATATCCAAAGATAACCTTCAATACATGTAAATTCCATATATGAAATAGCAACAGAAAAGCACTTGATTCAGAAATAATAATTTGATTCTAGAGTAGCACACCATTGCTGAGGGGGCAACTCCAATCGAGCAACGCCTGTTACAATAATATCCAAGCTTAGGTTCTCACACTGACTCATTTATACTAAAAAACATCTAGGAGGAAGATCCTTCTAGAAGGAAGCTTCTATTAGGTCTTCTTACATCCGGGCTTTATTCTACTATTTTATTGAAAGGGTCTTATTAATATTGACCTTTATTACATCCTAATACATTGATCTACCTATGTGCTAAGCTAGACCTAACACACCACCTCTAAGCTTTAGCCAAGAGCATAGCTCGTAAACTGAAGGTCTTTTTCCTCCGCGGAATCACTTCTATACCAACCAGTCATTTCTACGGTAGGTCTACCTCACCAGGGCATGCAGGAGGGCTAGGGCGAACTCTGCACAAAATGCTGTCTCACAAACAAATTCAATGCTATGTGGGGAGGTCCTTCGCTGTCGAATGCATAACTCATAGTCGCCAAGACAACACCGAGAGCTTAATGCTTTAGTTGGCCATCCCCTGCCCACGCGCAAGGAGCTCCATCATAATCCGATGATCTACGGAGGCAAGGGCCCTAATAACTGCCCATAGCCAGGAGTAGGCCTCCATCCTCCGCTACTTCCACGCGTCTATCTCATTCATTACGTCATCTTCATCCTGGGCCATGTGTTCTCTCATTACATTGTCCATTTTTTCTATGATTATTGCATTTATGCTTTTCTCTTATCATTAATGCAAAGTGTACTCCTACTAGATTAATACAAAAATGATATACATATAATTATGTATGATAAAATATTTATAATTTCTTTAATAGCAATTTTGAATTTCTTTTAAATGAAAAATAAATTCAAAATAAGTTAAAGATTAGAAAAACAAAGTGATGAGTAACAATTCATATATATATATATATATATATATATATATATATATATATATATATATATATATATATATAGCTATATATATTTCCTAGTGAACTAGATCTCACCAGATCCGGTTAATTTTGCTTCATTCATGGCTTAGTGCGTGGGTACTGATAGAGACCTTTACGAACGGGAGGGATGAACCAAGCCAGCTTACAGATAGTCTCACATACAGCGAGTGCACCATCCTACGTATCCACCCTTCAGACCTAGACCTTGTTGCCCTATCTTGCCTACCCTCAGTAAAGTTTCGAACTGTCTCAAGGCCCCTACGATTATTCCATCTCTAAGAATATCATCTCAGGACTTGTTCAGAGGTTACCTGACTGACTCCAGCGCTGAACTAACGAATCTCGTTTTTCATGTTCTCGAAAGTGGAGTGAACCATCTTTTTGAGCCGGAAACGGGATTCACAATCACTAGAGTGCAATGGTTCGTTCGATCGAGTATGCGGACGAGCCATCCTTCCTCGCCCGAAAAACAGAGTAATTCGGTGATAAAAATGATGATGATTAATAACCCCGAGAATGTTGATAGAACTCCGGCCTTTGGTTTATTTAGCCCGGAAATTAGGGAGGACCCATCATATTCTATTATCAAGTTACCACCCACGCACCAACGGAGATAGCCTATAGAGAACTAGCTACATGCCTACCAAAAAGAGGCAAGGATGCATAGTCTAATTAGCACGCTGGTAGTTGTTTCTTGGGGCTAGGGACTTCTTATTCAGGTTCTGCTTCTAAGAGAAAGTCATGGGTACCCGGGGCATAACTCGATGCTCTTTGAGTGAAGAGAGTAATAAAGATAAGGTAAAGATGATGCTTGAAAGGAAGCCCATTCTCCTCGCACTAAATAAAGGAAGAATATATTCTCTAGGGATAATAAGGGAAAACCTCTGTGAGGCTTTTAATAATGATTTTGAATTTTCTTTAATAAAGACAAATAATAATTATAGTAAATTGACAATGGTTTTATAGTAAATTGACAATTGTTGGGACACTCAAACTAGTTCAATGATCCCATCTAGGAACACTCTATTTCCAAATTTACTTGGGAGAGACTAGGCTGCCATAAAACCCTTGTTCATTTCAAAATATAAAGCTTTCAACATTATAGTTCACCCTAATAAAAGTTTGTTAGTTATTTTTAAAAAGATGCATATATAAAATTGAATATAAATCCATTATGAATACCAAATGCAAAAGATATTTCTATATATAACTTTATAATATTATAAAAAATCGTAGAAAACATATATTTAATAATGAAAAAAAATTATCTTATTTCATCATCACGTAAACTTTTTTTTTATATATAATTTTTCTTAATTAATAATCATACATTGATTATTATTTTTTGAAAAATTTATTTACTATCTGTACATGATTATTTAATTTAAAAATTTAAACCATTTTTAGTTTTGTATATGGCTTGGATAGAGTTTTATGAGTAAAGGCCATCCAATACCACCATCTATTGGCCACGGTGCATGAATATAATTTTGAACCAGAAGTTTCTGAGGGAAGAAATAAATTCAATTCAGTGTAATGTAATTACAAAATAAATTCAATGAAATGGAATGTTTACTTATATTATTTTCAGTGTCACAAGTCGACAAATGAATTGACCCCACCCAACCCTATTTGCAATAATCTCCAGCCCGAAAAACACGACATTATGACTTGTATGAAGGAATTGACTCGCACCCCATTTTCTTCACCTCTGTATCCCACTCAGTTACTGTGATAATCTCCAGCCCCACTCTCTTTCTATCGTTGTTTTTGCCCAAAAAAAACACGACAAGGGCTTGTATAAGGGAATTGATGTGCATTAACCAGATTGCAATTGACTCGCACCTCATTTTCTTCACCACTGTATTCCAGTCACTGCCTTTCAAAACTTGAACTTGAGACCTCCCGGAGTCCAAAGGACAATCCCTAAGCCGTGGATACGTCTTATGTAGGAAAGTCCGCTGCCACCCAGACAAATAAATTGACACCACTCAAGTAATTTTGCAGTAAAAGTTTGTTGAATTTCCGTGACTTTATTCATCTGCATGCCCCCACTCTACTTCTCTGCTACTATTATTCTCTCGCTGTTTTTCCCCGAAAGTGACGACATAGACGGGCCCGGTTTCTAAAAGGAATTGATATGCATTGGCCAGATTGCCTCGCACCCCATTTTCTTCACCTCTGTATCCCTGTAAGTTACTCTGTTTACCCCATTTTCTTCACCTCTGTATCCCTGTCAGTTACTGCCTTTCAAATCTTTCAAGTCATTTACGGCACCTGCCATACCTTCTTTATGACTTTGCTCTCCGTATAGGGGAGCCCGTTCCCTCCTTTAACTTTAACATTAATGCCGTGCAATTTCTCTCTCCGTGACTTCATTCATCTCCTTCTCTGCTACTATTATTTTCTAGCTGTTTTTTTGCCCGAAAGAGACAATATAGACTGGGCGAGCAATATCCAGCCTGCTGCAGAGTCTTTAAGACTCTGCAGACTGGATGGTCGTGCAACACGTGTTCCCATATGCTACACTCGCACTTCCATGCATCCATCCAACTTTCCGACTCCGACCGACCCTCGCGTGGCTGACGGTGTAACGCAAAACACGGTGTAACGCAAAACACGGTGAACAGTATATGCCGTGAGAAGCCATTTCGAATTCTGTGAACGCCCCCTCTGCGCCCATTTTCAAATTTGAATTTGAAATTTGAAATGAGTTGAATGGACGCGTTATAGATTATTCCCTCCACGCCCCATTTTTTAATTTGAAATGAGCTGGGATTTTTCCGCTGGGATGAATGCTCTCGTAACCTCAGATAGAGCTCAGCGATCTCCCGCAGGATCTCTGCAATCCACAAGAGGCGGACATTTTGTTTGTGAAGCTGCTGGAGTCAACAAAGGAATGCCTGGATAAAAATGTGATTGAGGGGGACTTCAAGCAGTTCTAG
>SNQJ01S0068795.1:13767-27372 GCA_010110895.2 Picea sitchensis
AATGTACTTGCCATGAAAAGCCAAATCCTCTTATTCTACCACTTTGCAAAAGTTTGAAGTTCAAGCCCCGAGATGATAACATATTGATGATAATCACCACTTGAATCGTATTAATCATTAGGAGTCTTCCACGGTGTTAACATGAAAAAGCTAAAAAGCCTTAAAGGGTTCATATGAAAAGATCATGAAAAAAAATATAAATAACTTCGAATTAAATCAAACGACACAGTTGGTTAGTTTGGCTAGAATTTCAAAGCTCTCCATTGTTCATGGGAAAAAGGAAGGCTTCTTATCTTTTATTTTAATTTTCCCTCCCACTCTAACTAGGATACTCTCAAGGTGTCCATAGGGTCATGTGCGCTCCTTTCTCTATTGGTTATGTTTCATGGTTTCTATGCAAAGAAGCAACAAGTTCTGTTTCATGGTTTCTATGGAGAGAACCAACAACATCACACATATCAGGTGGGTTTAGGGTCATGTGCGCTCCTTTCTCTATTGTTTATGTATCATGGTTTCTATGCAAAGAAGAAACAACAACACAGATCTTAGGTGGGTTCAGTGGAATATGCATGGAAAATATTGATCTAGTCGGTTGTTGTTAAACAATGGGTGGATCTGCACCACACATCCTTTGATAGATAATCTTCCAAGGTATTGAATTGACGATGGACATGAAAACTTTGGATCCAAGAGAATTGATGTTTTAGCTCCAAAATTTCATGCTTCCAGGTAAGGAGAGAGAGACCCTGAAGCCAAGATATTCCCTCAAACCAATCAAGAATAATATTTGAATCCCCAACCACCATAATATCAGAGATGTGAAGATAAGAGGCAAAGGATAAACTTCCCCAAAGGCCAAGAAGTTCATCTTTAATGTTACTTCTAGGACCAATGACTAAAAATAGTATGTAGTAATGAGACTCATTCAGCCTTAATACTATACCAACACCACATTCACCTCTTGCAGCCGCACCATTGAAAAATCCAATTGGCCTCTTATCAAAATATATAGGATTAAGAAACAAATCATATGGAGAATCAGTATAGTCACTTGGAATCTCTTTAATAGCAGACACAATTTTTAGATATAGAGCATGTTCATTCCTAGAGCAATTTTTTAATAGGCAAATTGAAAGCAGGCTCCTGTAACTAGGAAAGATTAAATTTAGAGGGGTAATGGGACCTTTCCTTTTGATTATAATTTTCATTGTGTGCCCCCTGGGAATTGCAAACTTTCTTGTGCACATACAATGCAAAACTATTCTTAGTCACATACTAATTGTAGAAATAATTTCAAGATATTACATATAATTTTCCCCAAATATTCTTATTCATATACATGCCACATGCATACAACCCATAACTATTCTTAGTCACATGCGCACACTGCATAAAAAGAAAAACCTAAACCAACTAAAGGGTGAAACGATAAAAAGAACTTTCTCAAAAAATAGGAAAAAGCTCATTATTCACACTATGCTTATAAAAATAAATCACAATTTTATTTATAAAAACAAAACCATATTTTTGTATGGCATTCCTACTTTCTACACAATTTCACAAAGTAACAATTTAATTGAAATCTACATCATCACAAACCAAATACAAAAGATGATATCGACTTAGCACTAAAATTCATTGAACACGCTTAGCCCAAGCCTAAACTTCTAATTGTTTTAATAATGGAACATATTTATTATTTTGTTTATAGCAAAAATATTAATTGTTTTAGTATCAGAACATATTTTAGAGGCGCAAAAAAGTAAAGTTCTCACTGCCCTGCAAACATAGTGCTAAAACAGAAGCTACTTGAACAGTGGGGTATGTAACAATTGGTACGAACAATCAATCACCTTCCAAACGGGCCAGAAAATCTTTCAAGAGGTATGCATTCAATATTTTCCACAATCCCCATTTTTTCTTCTCTAAAAATATTCACTCTACAACTCTTAGGGTCTGCATTCAGGGTTTATGTTGCCTTTTAAAGATGAAATATGAATAATGTGAAGAAAATAGAGTGCAATTATTTTTTCATTTGTTAATTTTTGCAATCTGTTGTTTTATATGTCCAAGGGCAAAGATGATTATTTATCAGGGAACATAGTTGAAATTGACATGCACAACTTCATGACCTACGAACACATAAAATCCAAGCCAGGTTCACGACTCAAACTTGTAATTGGTCCAAATGGAACAGGGAAAAGATCTCTAGTATGTGCGATTGCAATAGGTCTGGATAGAGAACCCCAGGGTGATATTCCTCCATTTTGTATATATCATGTGTTAGGGTTTGCTATTAAGAATTCAAGTGAACCCTGGAGAATGAATATGGTGTATGTATGAATACAAATTCTTGTTTTTGTTGTAGTTACTAGGTAGAGCATCGAATCTTGGCGACTATGTCAAACGAGGAGAAGACTCGGGATGGATAAATATCTCCTTGTGCGGAAATGTTGTAGGAGAGACCATTATTATTACACAAAAAATTGACAGACAGAATGGGTTTGAATAACAGATTAATGGTATGGGCAAGAAGCTTATGTTAGTTTGATTTATAGTCATCTTTCTTGGAGTTGATTTGTTCTTGTTAATGCATTATTCTATTTTGCAATTTTCATGGAGTTGTCAGTTTAAAAAGCCCTACTGGAGACAGATTGAAGCAAAGTCACATGATTTGGACTAGGAAAAAACTCGACTAGTCTAAAATGGGGAGTCAACTTGGCGCAAAATTTGGCCTTAAGTAGACATATATTTTATTTTTTAATAACACATTATCTTGCAAGAAAATAAGAATGCTACACATAAATGACATTTTAGAAGGAGACCCATGTCTATATCAACTCTCATAGATGATTACATGATGCAAAATCCCATATCTTGGTGGTCTTGACTAATTCCAATCTCATACCATCATACATGATAGAATCCAGTGGAAACACTACAATCCTGCCCACCCTGAAATCCTAAAAATTGTCAAGTTTGGTGAACTTTGAATGAGATATTAAATTCTACTTTCTCCATATTCTTATCTAGAATATGGAGAAATAGCCATCACAAGACTGAACTCTTGCTAATGAACCTCTTTTGCTTGATTTCAATGAAATAATGTTGACCTTATAAGCACTTCATTGGTCTTCGTTGGTTGGGACTGGGGAATTTTCCTCCCCAGTTGCACATATGATTACACACAACCTCTATGTGTATAAGATGTCCTCCCACCCCTCTTTCAAATGGAGTTGTCGTCACAGGTGGATGCATCATTGCTAGTATTTTATTTCATACCCCTTTCTATTGATAAACTTGTACATATGTATCTAGTATCTAGATTATTCCATTAAATAATAAAGACATGATATTCTTCGTATCCTCATTAATATTACTATTTATTTAAACTTGACATGCTTATTTTTCTTAACCTGTTTCCTTCTTGTTACATTAAACTTTTAAACTTGGTCAGATACGTGTGTATTGGTTCAGTGGATTTTATGCATTTGTATTTTCAAGGTTTCACCAAAATTGTTTTAATATATGAGGCCATCACAAGACCGAACTCTTGCTAATGAACCTCTTTTACTTGATTTCGATGAAATAATGTTGACCTTATAAGTACTCTGGACATTTGTTGTAACATTATTGTTAATGTTTATTTGATTCTTTATTACAACTTTTGCTACTTATATGAATATCTAGTCCGTGAATGTCCTTTTTCTTTTTGAGTCTTTTTGAAACATGCATCTTGTCCATGGTTTTTCTTTGTTTTGTTTAAAGAGGGTCCTTTTTATCTTGTTAATCTATAAAATTCCAAAATTTGTTATTATTTTTAAATCCTATAAATGCGGAATGTAGAAGTTATAGGCAAATGAAAGAAATATGAAAATGGTGCTCAGACAAAGCTTGAGAATAAAAATAGTTTCATTATATCTATATATTCACCTAGTAAATATCAAGGCCACTTGAAGTTACCATAGCTACTCTTGTCAAACTGTCTAGATCATTGCAAATTGCAAGAGAACTACAAAGGTTCAAGAATTCTTCACCAACTTGATCTGTGATGTTGTGTCCTTTATCTTTGTTGGATACCTTCATTAATAGTTCTTTGCCCATTTGATAGTAGTTTATACTTGTCTTTGGATACTTGCTTCTGGATGACTATGCTTATGGGCTTACTTTTTGCTAAACCTAAAATGGCTCTGGAATTTAGGTTTATTGAGTTTAAATTATATTTATGATGAATCCATACATTTTGTTTCCCAAAAACCCTAACATAGTTTTCTACTTTGTGTTTTAAAACATAAATTTTAGTTTTTATAAAATACAACACGGTTCATGACTTTCTATTTTTTCTAAACTATGATGTACTTTCAGTTCTCAGAAATGTTTTTTTTAGAGTGGCTGGTTAGGTATGAACTATTTTTTCTCCAAACAAATCTGACATTTTTTCCATGTCAAGTCACTTTGTTATATTCCTTGAGCTGAAAAGTCATCTAACCATTATGAGATATGGGTTATGCCATACCATGGTCCACATTGTTCAGGTTATTGCTTTGGGGGCCTAACCTTTGGAACTCATTGTTCACAATGGCATAACATGACACGGGTGTTGTCCAAGGACCTTGGAATGGAATCATGATAGGGGTAATGTCCTAGGACCTTGGGAATGGAATGGTGGGAAAATATATATGATGGTCTTGGTTGGTTATGTTCAACTCGTGCATAGCCCCGATCTTCCAATTTTAAGAAAATGGTAGTCATTTATCAATTGGAATTTCTATGAGACATTTTTTCATTTTTGTGTTACTTGCATATCACTATGGTGGTAATGTTTGCTTCTGTTTAAGTTACATGTCTCAAGCAGTTTACAAATCCTTTTATGAATCTTTCTGCTCTATTTGGTAAACATGGCCATTGTGTATTTCTCTGCCTTGTAGATCCCATGTAAAGATAAATGGTTAATAAATTTTCACATAATGTGTAATTCGCTACTTTGGACCCTATGGTTCATTTTCATGTCCTAATTCTTTTCTAATAGGAAATGCCTGATTTTCTTATTGTAGAGGGGCAAGAAAAATCATGCTATTCTACCTACTAGAACATGGTATTTCTAAAATAGTTGAAGATGATGAGAAGTTAACATCCATTGATACTGTTGTTCCAGAGTCTGTACTTAAGGCTTAGAAGTACAGTGTCTAGGCATCTGAAAGTGAGTAAGGGATAAAGAAGGAAGAAGTGTCAACCTTCAGCAGGGGAAGCTAGGGCTGATTTCTAGGTTGTCGTTGTCTAGCTTCCAACTATTCCTGGATGTTTATGTCCCTATCAATCGTAGCCCACGAATGTTCAAGTTCCACCCAAGTAATGGTTGTTTTAATAATTGTATCAAAAAGGTTCAAGGCAATATGTGTTTGGTCACAAGGACAGTCATAGAGGAACAGAAAAATGAGAAAAGTTTCGAGGTTTTTGAGATGCTGTCTCGATTTCGGTCATATAAAGGAGAGTTTATAGCTCCAGTAGTGAAGATAGGGTGCAAATGATGGCGACGCCGCAACCTCTCAGCCCGCAGTTCAGAAGGTCGGCATGTACTTAGGATATTTCCTCTTTACGGCCCGAAGAACTCCAACCAGCTCTTCTATTTTCCTATCACGAAATCTGCACCCACATCAAACTCTCATGGGACCCCCTCTTTGCACTTGGGAGATCAGATTTCGCAACTTCGCGAATCCGGTGGTCGAGCATTGGTCTCTTGAATCCATGAAACCCGACAACTGTCAACGCTGACCTTTCCTTTACCCTTTCAGGATTTTCCCTTATTGTGATTTCGACACTCGCGATGTTGAGCAAATTGTCTCTCCGACTCCTGAATCCCGATATGCCGATATCCCGATACACGTGCGAGTTTGACTTTTCAACGTCACATCACCTCTGTCGGGATTTCAGACTTTGCAATATCGTGAATCCTAATGCAAATGTTTCGAAACTCCGAAATAGCATGCCACCTGTCCACTTCATTGACTCTTCTATGGTCCACACAATCCTTTGTCCATCGAGATATCGTGTTTTGTGATATCGCGATTCTTGTTGCAATGTTCATGGGACTTTAACCTATGAAACCCCGATGCAAATATCCACGTGTAAATCCGATGGCCCTTGTGGCTCAGATCTACGGTTCTGCCCCTCCTGAGCTTTGAACCCTTAGGAAATACTTCGCTGTATCTCTCCTGCTCCTCCTGTGAGATCTAACGGCTCACGAAAATTCGTGAATCCTCCTCAGAGAATTCCAACCATCCATTCCTACTTGACGATTTTTGCGAAATGAACCCGGTATCCCTCCATGAAAACTGGTTCACCTGCATGCAAACTTGCAATGCCTTCTTACAAGATTTCAAGGTACAACTCCCATGTAACCTTTTCAACGATTATAGGGATTTATCCCTCCTGAGCTCCTTATAACTCTGAGTCTTAGAGAAGACTCTGGCACACACTCCTTGTGGCATCTTTCAGACACTTCCAAGTGCTAAATTTACTTCAACCCTGCGCACACCTGCAACAGCAGTCTTTAAATGCTTTACTCAGGTTCGCAACCCTAAGACTTCACTCGGCCTGCACACTCCTTGCACGGCTCCTGTACTTGTCTGCACTTCTACGGAAATGAGAACAAAAGCAACCCTATCTGAACCCTCTGTAAACACACTCCTTGGAGACACTTCAACTGCACTCCTTGCAGGAACTCTTGCTCAGATAGAGAAACAATTGAAACTCATTCCTACTCCCTTTCAAACTTCAAACTCAAACATGAAATCATATACACAGCATATAAAGCAAATGTATAACAGGAAGCAAACATTCATGAGCATATCATTCAACATCAATACACAGAGAACAAACACAAAACCATGAATTTCAATCAACCTCTTTCTATAATCCAAATGTCTATACATGGGTTTTCTTACAAATCTCTATGCATGCTCTTGCTCTAATCTTCCATTATGTTACAATACACAATGAGGGTGTCTATATCCCGTTTCCCTCTTGCACTCTAAAACTGTCTAATCTAGAATTAAATTCTATCTACCTGCATTAACTCCTATAAATGCCTTCTACCTACTAAGGACGAGAGCAAATGGCTCAAGGTCCATTTACATTTTACAAGTACGCTTCTTCTTAATGACTTCATTTAAGATTGCGCATCAACTTCAAGGTGATTTCAAAATTTGTGCTGGGTGCTTGTCTAGCTGTCTTTTGCTTCTGCGCTGGCTCGCTTGATGTTGGCGATGCTCCTGCATCAACAAACCAAAGGACCTTTCCCATAACTGATTTATATTTTGATAAATATGTATGAGGTGTAAGAAAACATTAAGCTGTCTATTATGTGACGCTCCTATCAAGGGAGAATCTCACATGTAAACAGA
The DNA here is from genome assembly GCA_010110895.2 of Picea sitchensis. Lineage (NCBI taxonomy): Eukaryota > Viridiplantae > Streptophyta > Pinopsida > Pinales > Pinaceae > Picea > Picea sitchensis. The sequence continues at coordinate 21,171 of SNQJ01S0068795.1, forward strand.
AGAAGAAAAAGATAAAGAAATAATCTGATGAAGTGTAAAATATATATAGAAATCTAAAATGTTCATTGATCTTGTACCTACTGATAGTCGATACAGAGGAAAAAACAGTAAACAATACAGAAAACTAAAATTGATTCACTACAGTAGAAGTTTTACTAATTTATAGTGAAACATTCATCAGATACATATGTGAAATGAAATTAAATATGAAATACAAGGAAACAAACTCATAACACAGTCGTGATGGAATCGAGAATCTTTGGATTTTCTTTATATTGATTCTTAAGGGAGAAAACCTCTATTACAATCGACCCAAAAAGGTCCAACCCTTATTCTTTCTTTCTATCATATATTTATACAGATTTACATATGATGGAATCTCAATCGTTCCAGGGTCTTCAGTTACAACAAGAAGAATATCAATCGTTTCATTTTCTTATCTTTGTCTTTATTTGGTACCAGAACCTTGTCCCCTCACCTACTCGGTATAGGTGACACATATTTCCACCAATCGAGATACCAACCTGGAAGGTTCCGCTTGGAAATTGACTTCAAAAGTATAACAATCCTTTACCAACTATGACAACCTTTCTTCCATCTGTCGACCTTGGGTGCCAATGGTGCATAATTGTACACTTGGTTTAATCAGCCATTTGTTTATTTGAACTATGTCTACCTATGTTATTTGTGAGACTTTGACTGAATCTCTTCCTTCATCCTCATTTATACTGAGCAACAATTTTCCTATATTAATTTGGCCCAGTGTCTCGACATTGATTTCGCCATCAATGCCCAACAGACTTCCATCTATGGCACCGAAAATCTCTTCACGGGATTTCGTTACATTCTTGGTTTGCTTCTTGCCTTTTGATATGTTGTGTTCCCATTCTTTTAGTAAAACATTGCCTCAGGTCTGTTCCGAAATGGAAAACCTGGAACTACTTCCCATTTCCCCTTTTGTTGTGGCTATTACAGCCTCTTGGAATGCAACCCTAGCCGCTCCATCTTCCCTTTCTCTGAGAGACAGATTTTCTGATACTTGATCAATAAGTAAGAGATTGTTATGAACAGTCTCCACCTTAGTAAGTAAGCTTTGTTGGGCTACAAAAATTCTGCTCCGAATTTCCATAGCTTGGGATTGAAATATCCCGATATTGATAGCCTGGCTTTCGGCGAATTCTAACCTAGATTATAGTTGTTCTATCCAGTCTCTTTGCTGGCCCACCTGGATTTGGCTGGTCTTAAACGCCAGCTCTACTTCTTCGAAATCATTTTTGAGTTGTTCGATCTCTCTTTTATCAACTATCCTCGCATTTTCTATTCCTGTATTTGCCTGATTTTTGGCAGCTTCCTCCACTGTGGCTAATTTAGCCTCCAACGTTTTGATTACGCGATTCTTCCACTTCAACTGATTCTTTAACACACCGACCAAGTATTGGTTAGTCATAGCAAACGCTCCCAATGTTCCTGCTATTTCTGTCATGAACTCTTCCTTCTTCATATCTTTCCCGTCAGTCAACACCTTAAATTGCTTGTCGTTGATCCTGCTTCTTGATAGAATTCTCTTTTTACCACAGCTTTTATCTTTTTATCAAAAAAGAACTCATTTGAAGGAAGCTCGTCCATAGTTATAGGTCTTAATTCTTCGTCGAAAATTCAACCTGCGTCTGTGGCCCCTTTAGTGGACTGTAGGGGGGTAATAGAGGCGATGGGATTTTCGACCTGCTTCGATGATTGGCCCGGGGTGACAACTGGGGTCAGATTTTTCGGCGGGTTGGGAGTATTTACTTCTTGTTTCGGGATCTCAGTTTGTTCTTCCTTGTCCAAGTGTTTTTCTTGGCCGAGTGTTGAGTCTTTGGAACCTTCGGCTTCTGTTTGTTGCACCTCTATTTCCATTGGATTCTCACCCTGTAATACTGGGGGAAGGCAACTCCGCTGATGTTCTTGGAATTTTAACACATCGGCCCTCTCTTCGGGTGACAAGGCTTGTATCCAAGCCAAAACCTCGGAATAATATCTCGTGCCTCGAAAAATGTCATCCTGAGGTGAATTTTCATCCTCAAACCTTTTAAGTCCATAACTAGCTAAGTGATTACTCACGACCCTGTGTGGATCGTGCTTCTTAAATTCAATATGAACCAATTTAATGTCTTCCAGGGCTGCTACCTCAGCTTTTGCGTGCTCGAAATCTAACAAAGAATAAGAATTTAAATGAATAGGTAACAGTGGCCATACCTTCTTCGAATATCCTTTAAGTTCCTTACTTATGCCACCACATATTGTTTTCCTGGTGATCTCACGACAAGCTAGCCTATCGGGTATGAATAATGGTAGGGCATGCAGGGGAACAAAAGCGCTGAAGACCCTAAGATATGAAAATTCTGCTTCTACGTACCAGTCGGCTATACCGCTTAGATTTACCGCGATGTTGTCTGAGATCCTGGGTGGTGGGTGACCGAAAATAGTAACATGCAGTGGTACCATTATCCTATTAAAAATTTCATACATGAAATCTAAAGCTTTGTCCTCCCAAATATTTGCATGGTAGACGTGGATGGGCTCAGCCTCCATTAGAGTCTAGCTCCAGCTCATTAAGGGAAAAGGTGTTACGAAACACACTGCATCCATGATATACGCGGACATAAAGAATGAAGTAGTTTTCCCACTCGCCTTTTGTGCTCGATATTATGTAACCCGACTGGTCAAACTGTCAGACAATAGTTTAGCCCAGTTGAAAGAACAGCCTTCAGCGACTGTATGTATTAAAGGCACCCACTGGAGGAAGAAATGCGTGGTGTCCTCTCTTCCATATAATCTGCGGGTCATCATAGCTATATACTTGAACTATGGTTCCAAAGAAGAGATGGAATAGACACCATTACTATCTGCCCTGAATTTCGCAGGGTGCGAAACTCAATCCTTGATTAAATCAGATAGACTCTTGTCGTATTGCACACATTCCTTCTATTTAAAATTCTCCAGAAACTCTGCATTGTATGTGAAGTTTGATGCAGTTGGAAACTTGTACATAGCCTGTAATTAATCTGGTCTGAAAGTCCCAATGGTGACCTTCTGCTCATTGACGATGGTTCTGGTTGGTATATCCACATGGTCTAATTCCTACCAGACCATATCATAGTAAGGGAGTAGATGTGGCCTGGCCGCTACTTTATGCATTTCAGCCTAGACAATGATTTTATATTTGGTGGCCAGGTCGTCCTTCTCATTATCACTAGAATCATCCGAACAATCTACCAATTCGGACTGTAGAACCTCAAAAATATATAACCAGGTCTGGACAGACTCGACACTTCGAGGTGAAGTATCAGAAATGTTGTCTGAACCTTGTCCTGAAACCTCCACATTTGCTTTAAACGAATTTCGCGAGGCCATGACAGGGGATTCTGATTTAGCTCTTCTACAATAAAAATATGTATACATATAGAAATCAGTTCGCTTGAGAAAAGTTTGCTCTGCATAGAATAGAAATGAGTTTTGTGAAAACAAATAAGAGCTTTATATCTTCGACCATTTAAAACTTGGTCGTCCTTAGGAAAAGAACGGTCAAATCATTCTTAAATGTAGATTTAGTAATAAAAACCATATCCTTACTTGTCGCTTCGCCTCATTTCCAATTAATGTCATAAATTTCGACAGTTCGTAATGTAAGTTGGCGCAAGGAAAATTTGAAATTTCCTCGTAGACTGTGCATATAATTTTTTGTATTAAAACACCGATTAGCTGGCTTAGCTTAATTAATTAAGCTTTCTTAAACTTCAAACAATTTTTCGACGTTCGTCTTATCGGGAGTTTTCACTCTAACACTTCAAGTCTCTAAAACCCGAGATTGTGATGATTAGCTTTAGTTAGACAAGATCAAAACTAGGATTAAGTGTTTAATTAATCATGTTTTTACTTATATCGCGACTCGAGGCTTCAAAGGTATAGCTTCTGGGAGGAGTGTGAGCCAATTCACGAAACTGCGAGATCAAGATAATGTGATTTATTTAAATTAGAAGATAAAACTGGATTAAGTGTTTAATTAATCACGTTTTTACTTATATCGCGACTTCGCGACTCGGGGCTTTGAGGGTATAGCTTCTGAGGGAAAAACATGCCGAGTTGCGAATTCCCGACAGAGCTTACCCACGGTTAAACTTTTTACCTTTAACATTAACCCGAGTTATTAAAACAAGAGTCTCGCAGTTTCGGCTATCAGAGCTATGATGGTGAGGCTTTTGTAGTGAGAAAATGCCGAGACCTAAAATCCCGACGGTACCTGACTGTGGCTTAGAAAATCTTTACCCTCGGTACTGACTTGGGTAAAGTTTTAAGGCTATTTCACCATTTTGCTCCTCGGAGCTTGTAAATTATGTGATTTATAATTCCCGACATGCAACCTCCCGAGGTATAAAGGTGGAAATTTGCTTAAAAGATTAAATAAAAAATCTTGCCTTAAGAGTATGATAACCATCGTTGCTTGCGTGATAATATTTTTGAGACTTTGGGGAAAATAAAGGAAAATTTAAGATCATCTTTTTACCTCAAAAAATTAACCATTAAAAATTGAAAAGGCTGAAAAAGGCGGCTCCAACATAGGCTCCAACTAGGGATCCCATTTTCCTGCAAGATGGGAAGAACAGTAGACCACGTGCCTGTATTGGGTAAATGGAGTCAATGGCTTAAAAACCAGCGAAATTGTTCCTAGGAAGAGGGAACCGAGGGAGAAAAAGACTTTGTTTTTTACTTGTGAATAGCTTTTCAAAACTTCGATAATTTTTTAACCTAGCTATAGTCCCTTTCACGACTTTCTCCTTCTGATTACTGAACTCAGGTTTGCATTAAGACAATCAAAATAGTTCTAGGAGACCCAACAAATCTTGTGGCTATTGACTTGCATCAAAAGAAACAAATTATATGTTTTTAATCGGGGAGCCCTGTCCGAACTTGGGATGTAGATCGGGTTTTGAGAAACTTGGTTACCAGAGCATAATGATATTCAAGTATAACAGCCTTATAGATATCTCAGATATTGCTTCACTGCCAGCGAGCCTGTTCAGTACCCTGATGAAGTTATCTGGCCCTTTTTACTGAATTTCCTTTCACCACTTTGAAATATATTTATGCATTTAAATGCTGAGATGAGGGCAATCATTTCTGAATTTTCTTTCATCGTCTTTTGGACTAGATCGGGGAAATCATTTCTGAATTTCCTTTCACCATCTGTCTTATAATTTTTTTTTAGAGCGCAAAGTGGGGGCAATCAGTTGTATGAGGGATGATATCCATGTAAAATTTTATATTGAAGGTATGTCAACTTACTTAGATTACTCGGTACCAAATTACCCTTGACTTTCACAACACCTTCATTGACAGGGGAAAAGGGAAAATTAATTTTTTGGAATTTCCTATTTGAGCAAGTCTCAATCCTTTGAAACTATTGAAGAACCTAGAAAAGTCAGGATCAACCTATGTATAACTTTTGTTTAGTAAGATACTGAGGAGTTGTGAAGACTAGCTTACTTTCCACAATCTTCTTTGAAGCTTTCAAGGTTGAAACGTAATCTCTTCTCCCTATGTATGCAAACCCATAAAGATGTTTATCTTTTCAAAAAAGGTAAATCTGAAAACAGAAAGAAGGGTGACGGATAGAGACCTGTAAACTGAAAAACAGGGGTCAAGAAATTCAAAACTGACTTTTGGGTTTTTCCAATATAATCGATTTATGGAAATACAATATAATAATTGGTTTCTTTGGATATGCTTTAATTTGTGTGACTCATTTATTTCGTCTTACTTTTTCATAAACGTCCAACCTTGGAATCTAGTATAAATAAATGTTATTTTATTTATTGGTTCAAACGATATCACCGTATCTCATGAGGTCATCTTGGTTTCCTTTAAGATCTCTCCAAAATAAAAAAATTTAGGAAATCTTACCTTTACCTCGGCATTTCACTTTCCTTTTAAAATGTTGCAAATATTTTCTATCACCTGTTTAATCCAATTTATTTCCCGATATACCATTTTCTGTTTACTCCTACTTGTTTTGTTTACAGCCAGAATCCTGAAAAAGGGAAATATGAAAGGTATCAAGTTTTTCTTTTTTAAAGGTGTCGATTGTAAAAAATTCCGCATCTTTAATTCTACAAAAAAAAATAAAAATTGACCAAGCTTACTCGTATTGAAAATAGACTTACCT
>SNQJ01S0068795.1:27382-41725 GCA_010110895.2 Picea sitchensis
ATTGGTGACTGTTTATTTCATATAATGCTTCAGATAATGCCCATTGACAGGGGCATTGAGGATTTCACCGTCTAGATTTTCTAATAGGAAAGATTTTTTTCCCTCGAAAGCCGATACTCTGAATGGCCCATACTAGAGGTGATCAAATTTACCATGTTTAGTTGCTTCTTCCCTCCTTGCATCCCACCTTAATACTAAATCACCTGGGAGGAAATCTTTGTCCTTTGCCTTACAGTCGAATAATGCTTTCATGTCATCTTGGTACTTCTGCAACCTTTCATCTACTTCGACCCTATGTTGTTGAACCTCAATTAGATGATTTATCCTTCTGGTGACATGATTAGGTTCTTCTTTCTCATCTTGCCATAATTTCATCACAGGGAGTGATAGATTTATAGGTAATACCGCGTCTGTCCCATACACCATCTGAAAAGGGGAAATGCCGATAGACTTTTTAGTGCCTATGTGATTCTCCCAAAAAGCATATCTTAAATGCACATGCCAAGACTTTTTGTTTTCATCCAACACTTTCTTAATTATGTTGATCAGACTCTTGTTAGACGACTCGGCCAGTCCATTTCCTTGGGGGTAATAAGTTGTGGAATGGCCAAGAATGATATTATACTTTTGGTAGAAGCTGATCATAGCCATAGATTTGAAGGCCTGGGCATTATCTATGACTATGTTTCAGGGGCAGCCAAATCTAGACAAAATATTGTCTTCTAAGAAATCCATTACCACTGAGTCAATTGCCCTTTTGGTTGGAATAGCTTCCACCCATTTAGTAAAGTAATCTGTGGTAGTTAAGATCCACTTGTGTTGGGCACTATAATGGGGATTAATCTCACCTATAAAATCTAGCCCCCATTGCTAGAAAGGGGCTTCGGTTTTGACCGAAACTAAAAGTAGTGCCAGGAGTTTATGCTTGCCTGCAAATAGTTGACAATGGTTACAGGCTCGGACCTTGGCGTTAACGTCTGAGAAAAGTTTTGGCCAGTAATACCCAGCCCTCAGAATTTTATAAGCTATGGCCCTCCAAGCATTATGTCCCCCACACACTCCTTCATGAAATTCACTTATAACCCCCTCTGTTTCTGATTCGACTAAGTAGACTAACAAGAAATCGAGTGGGTCTTTCCAATATAGTTGATTTTTGGCAATACAATACTTAACTGCATGAAGCTTTAAAGTCCTGGCTTTTGATGGTGATAGTTCACTCGGGCATTTTAGAGTCAATAGGTAGGATACTATGTTTCTGTACTAGTCTGATGATACGAACTTCTCTTTGATCCTGATTGGATTTGTTTGCTCCTCGAGCGCGTTTACATATATGCCTTCTTCACATTCTTGCATGCAATTTATACCTAGAGCTCTAAAATTCGACTCAGCTAAAAGCTTGGCCATGCCTTGTCCTTTTATCAGTTTAGTTGGTTTGATTTCCAAGTCAAATTCTTGGATCTTGGCAAGCCATAGTCCTCTTTTTCCATTGCTGTCTGGTTGTACCAAAATATATTTCACAGAACTGGTAGCTACATACACAATTATTTTGGAGTGTAATACGTATGTTCTGAATCCCTTCAGTGCTTTTACTTTGGTGTATGCTTGCTTTTCTATTATATCATATTTAAGTTCTGCGTCTCTGAGGCTCTTGCTGAAAAAGGCGATCGGTTGTTCGAAACCCTCTTCATTTTTTTGGAGGAGCACCGCAACAAGTGTGTGTTCAGAGGCAAATGAGAAAATAAGAAATTTTTTTAGGTAATCGGGACTTGCCAACACAGGTGCTTCACTTATGACCTTCTTAATATGGGCGAATGATTCTTTGGCCTCTATCATCCACTTTACTTCGTTGTTCTTTTTTAGCATACCTGTGACCAATTTTACAATTTCAACGAAATTTGGGATAAATCTTCTTAAAAAAATTATTTTTCCTAAGAATGACTGAATTTCTTTTACATTTCTAGGAATGTTTATAGTGTCTATTGCTTCAACCCTCTTAGGATCAATTTTAATTCTGTCCCTAGACACAATATGGTCCAAAAGTTTACCTTCTTGCATGGCGAAGTGTGATTTCTTGGGATTTAAGGACAGACCAAACCTACGACATTTTTTGAATGTTTGTTTAAGATGTATCAAATTCTCTTCGTTAGATTTAGAGAAAACCATCAAATCATCGAGATATATGACTATGAACTTATCTCTCTCACCGATGAAAGCAATGTCCATAGCACGTTGGAAAGTGGCCCCTGCATTCATCAAATCGAAAGTCATTTTATCATACATGAATGTACCCCAAGGGGTAGTGAAAGCTATCTTTTCTTTATCTTGTTCATTCATGGAAATTTGATTATATCCAGAGAAACCGTCAATCATAGACATTTTGTTTACTCCAACTACCTTTTCTAGCACGTGATCCATTTTAGGCAACGGATAATTGTCCTTAAGAGAGGACTTATTTAGATTTCTGAAATCCACACACAGTCTGATTTCCCCACTCTTCTTTCTGACCGGGACCAGGTTCGCTACTTAGTTGGAATATCTCAGAGGTACTATTATTTTCACATCTAAAAGCTTCTTAAATTCTCTTTCGACCACAGGCAATAAAATGGGGTTGATCTGCCTAAGATTTTGTCTAAAAGGTTTGACCCCAGGCTTTAGAGGTATCTTGTGATCAATTACGGTAGTGTCATATGTTCTTAGCTCATCATAAGACCAGGCAAAAATGTCTTTATATTGTCTAAGTAGGTCCTTATACTTGCCTTTTATTTCAGGAGGGAGGAGTTTCGATATTTTTACCATCCTGGATTCTTCTTTGGTTCCTATGTCACAGTCTTCCACTTATTCTGGTTGGGGTTGTAAGGTGGATTTTATAGGCATGTCGTTTTGATCAAATAGTCTTTCCAGAGGGATCAGTCCTTTCGAAATCTGGTTATTTTTTAGGACATGCATGCGATGATTTGCGATTTTTTCTTGGAAATGTTGAGGGTCCTCCCCTTCTTGCATGATCCATATATGATCGTTCTAATTTTCTTGATCTATGTGAGTTTCAGAAAAATCGCCTACTACTTCAAGAAACTTCTTAATTTGTTCATCATCCTCAAAAACCTGCTAGTGCTGTATATTGTCTGGTATAGATGGTTTGTGTCTTACCTCTATGTGATACTTCAATTTAAAGGTTGTAGGAGGAGATAAAGTTGAAGCCTCTTTAGCTAATGCATCATCCTGCAAGTTTTCTGTGCGCGGGATGAAGTGGACATTTACAGAAGAGGAAATTTTTTCCATTAGATCCTAGGAACAATTTATGTATGATCTTAACCTGGGGTGCTTGGCCTGGTATTGCCGATTTATTTGTTTGACTATCAATTCTGCATCTTTGTATACCTCTAGGTTTTTTATGTTCAGCTTCCTGGTAGCCTCTAATCCTAAGACCAAGGTTTTGTATTCACATACATTGTTAGTATAATCTATATCCCATTGTAGTCTGTAAGAAAAAGGGACAACGAACTTTTCTTCGGGTGCCACAAAAAACACTCCTGCACCAGCTCCTTCGCATGACAGGGCACCATCAAAAAACATTTTCCAGATACCGGTGCTACACATATCTCCGGTCATGTTACTTGACTCTTCCTGCTCTATATCATTTCCCTCTATGCAACTATCTAAATCATCGTCGAAGGATAAGATACAATTTCCTAAGTCTTGATCTGCAATGTAAATAGGGAAATTGTTATAATTTTGAGGGTCACTTACTGTATATGCTAACCTCGTCTCCCTGTATAACCGAGTAAGTTGCCTGCCAAACACAGGAATTGTGGCATATGTCATATCCAACTAAAGATACCCCCCAAGCTTGGCTCCCCATGACCTAGACAACAGTAAGTTGTACTTGGGGGGAATGTCAACAATAACTACATCCATCAAAACACTCTTAACCGGGACCTGTGCAAGGGTAACTACTAAATCCTTTATCATTCCCATGCACTTAACTCTTCTCGAATCAAAAGAGTAGAGATATTCATAAGGTCTGGTGATATTGAGGCCCAGTCTGTCCATAATAATTTTAGGCATCACGTTATGTGAGGCCCCAGAGTCTAACATGCAGTTATGCAGCAGTCGATCATGGACATTTAAGGTGATATAAAAGGGAGCAACAGTGTCTCTAGCTCCTTCAAAATGTGGACCAAAAGTGATATTGGGCTTATTATTTTCCAAATTTAAGACGTCATACTGGCTTTCTATCTCTGAAACGCCTATCACTTTGGTAATCTGCTTTCGATAAACTGGGTTTTTCACTAGTTCTATCAGAGGAATTGGTATCTTAATTTTATTTATCTCATTTTTGAAACTGAAAACTCTGCTAACCTTGTCTGTTTCTCTAGATGGGACTTCGGAATCCTTCTTTTCCAACTTATTTGTCTAGACTGACTTATAACTCGTGATCTTAGTCAAAGGTGTATTTGTATTGGCCGCTTCTATTTCCTCTGTTTGGGTCTCAACCTTCTTCACTTCAGGGTCTTGCGTGTTTATCACTTTCGCTTTACTATTAGGTAACGTGGCTTCTTCCAGATTAGGCTCATAAGTTTGGCCTCTTGGGATAATTTTCTTAGGTTGAGTAGTTGAAATAGGCTTACTCTTAGATCTCAAGTTGTACCTAGGTTGGACCTCAACCATTATTGTATCGGTTACTTCTTGATAGCTACAAAGGTCGGTATAATCTATGTCTTCACCTTTGATAGACGATTGTTGGGTGTTCAGGGACTTTTCATAATCCTCTTTAGTCAGATAAGGTTGGGTGCAGTCATCACCCAATTTCATGACATCATCATCCAAATCTCATAAATCTTGGAGATCATTCCCTCCTATAAAATTTTCATTCTTTAGGGGAGTTTGTATTTTCTGATCCTCATTTTTTAACTGTCTTTGTTGGTTTGGGGGATTGGGATTCCTCTTGAAATACTTTTTGGCGAAAGGATCGGCTTTGGCATGTTCTAGATCCATCCTGGAAATCTTATTGGAAAGTTCCTTAATTACTCTGGCCATATCGTCTACTTTGTCATATGTGTATCTATTAGACCCTGATGGCCCCGCTTGTTCTCTAAAGCGTCTGGCTTCTCGGTTTCCTGCTTCTACCTTAGCTTTCAACGTACCAGAAGCCATCATATTCGACTCAATTTCTACAACATCATCTTGCATTCGGTTTAAAGTAGTTCCCCTTCTTTCCCTTAAGAGAAGTGCAAAATCTGGTTCGAAAGCTCCCGCGAAGGTTACTTTGGCTGCGGGTTGGGATGGTTTAACCTCGGCTGGGATCTTGTTATATAGTTTGTTGAATTTTTGAATAAACTCCATAACTGTTTCTAAATTATTTTTTCTTAAAGACCCAAACTCGGTTAAATAGTTTAAGTGGTCCTTTCTTTCACCCCATTGTCTAAGGAAAGCATCTTCCAAGGCATCATAGGACAAGATAGATCCTGCAGGTAGACTCCGAAACCAAATTTGGACCTGACCTTCGAAAGTTTGGATTAAAAGCATTGAATACACATCTTCAGGTTTGAGACCTGGGATGTCTGCGAATTGATCAAAGAAGTTTATGTGTTCGGTCACGGTCATATCTCCTTCCCTGATAAATTTTGGCAAATTTTTTATATAATTCTCAGGAAGGTCATGTAGAGGAATGGGCAAGACCAAAGGGGTGTATCTCTCTGCCACTTTAGTGAACACTCTGGGAGGGGGAAAAGGCCCTTGACCTCCAACTCCTCCTCCAAGAGCACCCCCACCTCCTCCTCCAACAACCCCTCCACCTCCCCCTCTGACGGCTACCATCGATATTAGTGGAAAATGGAATGGTGTGTTGTAAAGGGGGTTATGGAATATTAAAAGTGAATATTTAGTTTCTTCGTGAGGCGAAAATTCCAAGGATGAGTGGTAAGGGATGTGAGGGCTTGGCTCCTCGAATTTGCAAGAAATGTAATCAGGGGAACCAACGGGCGTTGAATCTGAGTGTGTAATATATTCTTCAAGACTGGGTGAGGTCTCAAAATTTAACTGAAGACTCAACAGTATATCAACTGCTGACAACTTTTCTGCATGGCTTTTTCCTTTGTTTACTAAGGGGGTTATCGGACGGATTTCACCTCTAACTTCGGAGCAAGTCAACATTAGATTCTTGGTGTCGAATAGTGGACTGCGCAAAGTTGAAGGTTCAGAAGAACTCTTGGTCTTCCGTTGTGGGTTTTTAAGTTGATAGACTGTAGCGGTTAGCTTAAGGGAGCCTCTCACCTTTAAAATCTTCTCGGGATCAGTAACGGGTGTGACTTGTTTACCATCTAGGTTTTTCCTAGTATTCCTTCGACCAGATGCCAGTTTATTATTCGTGGAGTTGCCAAGTGAAATATTAGAAATCCTTTAAATGTGTTCACTCTTTGTTCACTATCAAAGGGTGAAACTTTCAATGAAAACTGTCGTTTTCCCAGAGAAAAAGGTTTCATAACTTTGGTCCCCGGCAATGACGCAAAAAAGATGTTGTTCCAGAGTCTGTACTTAAGGCTTAGAAGTATATTGTCTAGGCATCCGAAAGTGAGTAAGGGATAAAGAAGGAAGAAGTGCCAACCTTCGGCAGGGGAAACTAGGGCTGATTTCTAGGTTGTCGTTGTCTAGCTTCCAACTGTTCCTAGATGTTTATGTCCCTATCAATCGCAGCCCACGAACGTTCAAGTTCCACCCAGGTAATGGTTGTTTTAATAATAGTATCGAAAAGGTTCAAGGCAATATGTTTTTTTTCTGATAGTCTGGGTTCGATATCAGGTTGTCTTGTCACAGGGACAATCATAGAGGAACAGAAAAATGAGAAAAGTTTCGAGGTTTTTGAGATGTTGTCTCGATTTTGGTCGTATAAAGGAGAGTTTATAGCTCCAGTAATGAAGATAGGGTGCAAACCAAAGGCCCTTTCCTATAACTGAGTTATATTTTGATAAATATGTATGAGGTGTAAGAAAACATTAAGTTGTCTATTATGTGAGGCTCCTATCAAGGGAGAACCTCACATGTAAACAGAAGAAGAAAAAGTTAAAGAAATAATCTGATGAAGCATAAAATATATATAGAAATCTAAAATGTTCACTGGTCTTGTACCTACTGATAGCCGATACAGAGGAAAAACGGTAAACAATATAGAAAACTAAAATTGATTCACTACAGTAGAATTTTTACTAAGTTATAGCGAAACATTCATCAGATACATATGTGAAATGAAATTAAATATGAAATACAAGGAAACAAACTCATAACACAGTCGTGATGGAATCGAGAATCTTCGGATTTGCTTTATATTGATTCTTAAGGGAGAAAACCTCTATTACAATCAACCCAAAAAGGTCCAGCCCTTATTCTTTCTTTCTATCATATATTTATACAGATTTACATATGATGGAATCTCAGTCATTCTAGGGTCTTCAGTTACAACAAGAAGAAGATCAATCGTTTCATTTTTTTATCTCTGTTTTTATTTGGTACCAGAACCCTGTCCCCTCGCCTGTTCGGTATAGGTGACACATCTTTCCACCAATCGAGATACCAACCTGGAAGGTTCTGCTTGGCAATTGGCTTCAAAAGTATAACAATCCTTTACCAACGGTGGCAACCTTTCTTCCATCTGTCGACCTTGGATGCCAATGGCGCATAACCGTACACTTGGTTTAATCAGCCATTTGTCTATTTTAACTATGTCTACCTGTGTTATTTGTGAGACTTCGGCCGAATCTCTTCCTTCATCCTCATTTATACTGAGCAACAATTTTTCTATATTCATTTGGCCCAGTGTCTCGGCATTTCTTTCGCCATCGATGCCCAACAGACTTTCGTCTATGGCACCAAAAATCTCTTCACAGGATTTCCTTACCTTCTTGGCTTGTTGCTTGCCTTATGATATGCTACATTCCCATTCTTTCAGTAAAAAATTGCCTCGGGTCTATTCCAGAATGGAAAACCTGGAACTACTTCCCGTTTCCCCTTTTGTTGTGGCTATTACAACCTCTTGGAATGCAACCCTAACTGCTCCATCTTCCCTTTCTTTGAGAGACAGATTTTCTGATACTTGATCAATAAGTAAGAGATTGTTCCAAATAGCCTCCACCTTAGTAAGTAAGCTTTACTAGGCTACAAAAATTTTTCTCTGAATTTCCATAGCTTGGGATTGAAATATCCTGATATTGATAGCCTGGCTTTCGGTGAATTCTAACTTGGATTGTAGCTGTTCTATCAAGTCTCTTTGTTGGCCCACCTGGATTTCGCTGGTCTTAAACGCCAGCTCTACTTGTTCGAAATCAGCTTTGAGCTGTTCGATCTCTCTTTTATTAGATATCTTCGCCTGTTCTATTCCTATATTTTCCTGATTTTTGGCAGCTTCCTCCGTTGTGGCTAATTTATCCTCCAACATTTTGATTAGGCGATTCTTCCACTTCAACTGATTCTTTAACACACCGACCGAATATTTGTTTGTTGTAGCAAATGCTCCCAATGTTCCTGCTATTTTTGTCGCGAACTCTTCCTTCTTCATATCATTCCCGTCGGTCAACACCTTAAATTTCTTGGCCGTTGATCCTGCTTCTTGATAGAATTCTCTTTTTACCACAACTTTTATCTTTTTATCTAAAAAGAACTCATTTGGAGGAAGCTCGTCCATAGTTATAGGTCTTAATTCTTCGCCAAAAATCCAACCCGCATCTGTGGCCCCTTTAGTGGACTGTAGGGGGGTAATAGAGGCGATGGGATTTTCGACCTGCTTCGATGATTGGCCCGGGGTGACAACTGGGGTCATCTTTTTTGGCGGGTTGGGAGTCTTTACTTCTTGTTTCGAGATCTCAGTTTGTTCTTCCTTGTCCAAGTGTTTTTCTCAACAGAGTACTGAGTCTTTGGAACCTTCAGCTTCTGTTTGTTGCACCTCTACTGCCATTGGATTCTCACCCCGTAATACTGGGGGAAGGCAACTCCGTCGATGTTCTTGAAATTTTAACACATCAACCCTCTCTTCGGGTGATAGGTCTTGTATCCGAGCCAAAACCTCGGCATAAGATCTTGTGCCTCGAAAAATGTCATCCTGAGGCGAATTTTCATGCTCGAACCTTTTAAGTCCACAACTGGCTAAGTGATTACTCACGACCCTGTGTGGATCGTGCTTCTTAAATTCAATATGAACCAATTTAATGTCTTTCAGGGCTACTACCTCGGCTTTTGCGTGCCCGAAATCTAACAAAGAATAAGAATTTAAATGAATAGGGAACAACGGCCATACCTTATTCGAATATCCTTTAAGTTCCTTACTTACGCCACCGAATACTATTTGTCTGGCGATCTCATGACAAGCCAACCTATCGGGTATGAATAATGGTAGGGAATGTGGGGGAACAGAAGCATCGAAGACCCTGAGATATGAAAATTATGCTTCTACGTACCAGTCGGCTATACCGCGATGCTGTCTGAGATCATGGGTGGTGGGTGACTGAAAATAGTAACATGCAGTGGTACCGTTACCCAGTTAAAAATTTCATACACGAAATCTGAAGCTTTTTCCTCCCAAATCTTTGCATGGTAGACGTGGATGGGCTCAGCCTCCGCTGGAGTCCAGCTCCAGCTCATTAAGGGAAAAGGCGTTACGAAACACACTGCATCCATGATATACGCGGACATAAAGAATGAAGTGGTTTCCTCTCTCACCTTCTGTGCTCGATATTTTGTAACTTGACTGGTCAAACTGTCAGACAATAGTTTAGCCCAGTCGAAAGAACAACCTTTGATGACTGTATGTATTAGAGGCACCCACTGGAGGAAGAAATGCGTGGTGTCCTCTCTCCCATGTAATCTGCAGGTCATCATAGCTATATACTTGAACTATGGTTCCAAAGAAGAGATGGAATAGACACCATTATTGTCTATCCTGAATTTCGCAGGGTGCAAAACCCAATCCTTGATTAAATCAGATAGACTCGTGTCGTATTGCACACATTCCTTTTGTTTAAAATTCTCCAGAAACTCTGCATTGTATGTGAAGTTTGACGCAATTGGCAACTTGTACATAGCATATAATTGTTCTGGTCTGAAAGTCCCAATGGTGACCTTTTGCTCGTTGATGATGGTTATGGTTGGTATATCCACATGGTCTAATGCTCACTGAACCATATCGTAGTAAGGGAGTAGACATGGCCTGGCCACTACTTTATGCATTTCAGCCTAGATGATGATTTTATATTTGGTGGCCAAGTCGTCCTTCTCATTGTCACTAGAATCATCTGAACAATCTACCAATTCAAACTATAGAACCTCAGAAATACATGACCAGGTCCGGATAGAGTCGACACTTCGAGGTGAAGTATCAGAAACGTTGTCTGAACCTTGTCCTGAAACCTCAACATTTGCTTTAAACGCTTTTCGCGGGGCCATGATGGGGGATTCTGATTTAGCTCTTCTACGATAAAAATATGTATACATACAGAAATTAGTTCGCTTGAGAAAATTTTGCTTTGCATAGAATAGAAATGAGTTTTGTGACAACAAATAAGAGCTTTATATCTTCAACCATTTAAAACTTGGTCATCCTTAGGAACAGAATGGTCAAATCACTCTTAAATGTAGATTTAGTAATAAAAACCATATCCTTACTTGTCACTTCACCTCATTTCCAATTAATGTCATAAATTTCGACAGTTCGTAATGTAAGTTGGCGCAAGGAAAATTTGAAATTTCCTCGTAGACTGTGCATAGAATTTTTCGTATTAAAACACTGATTAGCTGGCTTAGCTTAATTAGTTAAGCTTTCTTAAACTTCAAACAATTTTTTGGCGTTCGTC
Source organism: Picea sitchensis (assembly GCA_010110895.2). Lineage (NCBI taxonomy): Eukaryota > Viridiplantae > Streptophyta > Pinopsida > Pinales > Pinaceae > Picea > Picea sitchensis. Next base: position 38,218 of record SNQJ01S0068795.1, read on the forward strand.
TTATCAGTAGTTTTCACTCTAACACTTCAAGTCTCTAAAACCCGAGATTGCGATGATTAGATTTAGTTAAACAAGATCAAAACCAAGATTAAGTGTTTAATTAATCACGTTTTTACTTATATCGCGACTTCGTGACTCGGGGATTTGAAGGTATAGCTTCTGGGAGGAGCATGAGCCAATTCATGAAATTGCGAGATCGAGATAATGTGATTTATTTAAATTAGAAGATAAAACTGGATTAAGATTTTAATTAATCACGTTTTTACTTATATCGTGACTTCGTGACTTGGGGCTTCGAAGGTATAACTTCTGAGGGAAAAACATGCCGAGTTGCGAATTCCCGTTAGAGCTTACCCACGACTAAACTTTTTACCTTTAACATTAACCCGAGTTACTAAAACAAGAGTCTCGCGGTTTCGGCTATCAAAGCTATGACGTTGAGGCTTTTGTAGTGTGAAAACGCCGAGACAGGAAATCCTGACAGTAACTGACTGTGGTTTAGAAAATATTTACCCTCGGTACTGACTTGGGTAAATTTTTAAGGCTATTTCGCCATTTCGCTCCTCAGAGCTTGTAAATTATGTGATTTATAACTCCCGACATGCGACCTCCCAAGGTATAAAGGTGGAAATTCGCTTAAAAGATTAAATAAAAAATCTTGCCTTAAGAGTATGATAACCATCGCTGCTTGCGTGATAAGATTTCTGAGACTTTGGGGAAAATAAAGGAAAATTTAAGATCAGCTTTTTACTTCAAAAAATTAAACATTAAAAATTGAAAAGGCTGAAAAAGGTGGCTCCAACAGATACACTGAAGTTGACTATGATAATGAAAAGAGAATGGATTCAGTTAGGAAACCTATTGCAGCTGATATATCATCTCTACATGCCAATATCATGAAGGACAAGATTGATCTTGATACCGTTTCATAGATAAAAAATTATGTCGATGAGAAATTGGAGCCCAGTATGAGAAATAAATGCATGTCTGAAGTATATACATATAATCTCATTAAAGCAACTGTTGATGACAAAATAGAAGCCACCTCCAATCTTAAATATGAACAAGAGATTAAACCTTCATCTCTTAGTGGATCTACAAGTATTAACCATCCATTATTGGTAGAAGAAACGAAAGTTCCTAATGGTAGGATAGTTGTAGCATCTGAATCAGATATTTTTTCAAAGGATGGTGAGCATGTAAAGGACATTAGCGTTGATGAAGGGATGCATTTAGAGGATAAAATATTAATATATTTGGATCATATCACTTGTGTTGAGAAAGTATCGACTGCCATGAATGATGGTTGCAATGGTAGTCTTGAAAATAGGGAATATAAGCTAGAAAGTCAAAGTTCGTCTTCTCTTGATGTGAACAAGATTACAAAGGATGCATTGTCATGTTGCCAACTAAGCAACAACAGTGAAAAATAAGAATTTATTTTAGGGCCTTCAAATTTAGATGACAAGAGTATTCCTAATTCTCTCAAAGTGAATAAAGAAGCCAAATGGAATGGAATTAGTCACCCCTTTAATGAATGCAATGAATTTGCATTATCTCAGAAAAATGGAGACATGTATTCCACAAATATGTTTCAATCACTGACAATTCATCAGGCTGAGCTAGAGTGTAGTTCTACACCATCAGAAAGCCAGTCTGCATCAAGGACAAGTTCAATCACAGATCATGTTGTTTTTGTTCATGTCTTAGAAGTTCTAGTTCTCTGAATAATGATGGAATGAATTTGAATACATCAGATAATATTTTAATCAACCCTTGCTCTGGTCAGAAAGTTCCATCTAAGCAGACAACAAAATATGAAGTTGATGGTAAGAAATTAGCTACAGAAATAGATTCAGATAAAACTAGTAATTCAACTGACTTGTATACTTCAAAGAAATATTTCGAAAGTAATATACACACATCCACTGTAGTGGACAGTGGAGAAATAAAGGATGTGGAGAGTCATGGGCATGGAAATTTTGGAAATCCTAGATTTGCAGGAGACATAGCTGGTTAAACATGTTCCTTGAAAATGGAATGGAATGTTTCGACCCAAAGTTCAGATGAAGTGATGTCTATTTCATCCGACAAAGTAAGTGGGAATAATAATGTAGCTGAAATGGTAAACCATGATAACTCCACTCCCACTCATCTCTTTGGATCAATATCATATTCGAGATCAGTTTCATGCCCGGGGAGTATCTCCCTCCATTTTGATAGTAGCGCAACCAGCACCTGCTCATTTTCTTTCCCCATGTATCGTCTTTGCTATAGCTCTTATGTAATATTTCTTTCAATTTGGATGTTATTGGAAAATCTTGAACATATTCATCTGTGTTTGTTTCTTGTTCCTAACTTGTTGATCTGATCTTACAGATTGTCAAATGAATGGAATAGTAGCCCAATAAAAATGACACAAGCAAATTCCAGATACTATAAGAAGAAGCAGCGATGGCGATGTTGTTTCTTTTGTGGGTGAACTTGACTATTTTGTTGTTCAAGGTTTACATATTATGTGTATTTAAAACCACATCTACTCTGGGATACGAATAATTTTCTTCTACTGGTAAATCAAAATCGATCATAGATTCACAGCAATGATTTTTATTGTTGTTGTGATGATACTTGTTTGCAGTTTTTGTAGCCTTGAGTAGGTTGATAAAGAAGTGTTGTGGCATGCATCCTCTTTGAAACCTCCAAAGGTCTTCTACATCTAATCTAGGTGACATTCTTTTCCATTCTCCATTTCTACTGAGAATCTTAGACTTCATTCATGATTAGCACAAACAATAGACTCTTGTTGGGAACACATTTATTCTTTGCTCTGTGAATAACTACTTGGCATAGGTGGGTATTCTTTAATTTCTTATACAATTTGTTTTCTTTATATTTTTTTGATGTCATAATGGGGCCTAGAATTTCAATCTTTTGGTTGGGTATGTTTATTTACTATACCGATATCTAGTTTGGATTTTTAAGTTCTTAAATTCTATATCATATAGATTGTTCTGTATCTCTGTTTAGATTGGAATTATTGTCATTGTTTTGCTACTTCTTCCATCTTTATTTCATTATTTGTTTCCCTTTCAAAATTAACAGATTTCTTGGATTCCAAAATAAAAGTTGTCATTTCAATCCTTGCTGCTATTGTGTTTTTGTTGTTAAACTACACCAAACTCTATAGATCACTGAAATATAGGATGTTTTGGACAAAGCCTTGTATGCACCTTCCAGGATACAGTGAGAATGTAGGTACCTTACACAAGTGCAATGCTATGTTTTATCCCTTTGCCTCGTTAACTCAAAATCTAAAATTGGGAAACTGTGAATTGAGGTCCACATCATCAATATATTCTTGATAATGATGTTGTTTTTGCTGAAAACCATGAAGCTCTAGTGCTCTCAAACTTATTTATTTTGATTAGTACATCCCATAGTATCTACATGATGTTGAGATTCAACAAGAAGATCCTACTGAAAATTATGCACCTACACTAGGATGGAG